>JAUUTY010001794.1:0-20000 GCA_030979885.1 Lolium multiflorum
AAAAACCCCACCTCGCCGGCGTCGGAGTCGGCCAGTAGCGTCGAGAGCAGGCGGCGAAGCAGCAGCGTCGCGGAGGCCGCGAGCGCGGGCGATAGGAGCGCCGCGGCGAGGGAGAGTGGAGGAGTAGAAAGGGGCGAGGGTGGCGGAGCTACTCTGGCATGTGGCGGCGACACACTTGGCCGGCAACAGCCGGAGCAGCAAGCGGCGGCGGCGTCATCGCGGAGGAACGGCAGAGGCCAAGCGCGTGAAATAATTGTGAGGAAACGAGAGAGACGTGAGAGGTATACGAGTTGCGCTGGTTTGGATTGTACGCCTACATGTTTGACCCGGTCAGGTGCGTGTATGGGTTCTACTTTCTAGTGCTACTACGCCAATCGATTAGCAATTAGTGGGCATGTCTGCGGGTGTGTTATATTGCAAACTAGTCTACTAATACACGTACACAGATGTGTATAGCACTTATACATTAAATAAAAATCATTTAGGAAAAATAAAGAAAACACTAAAAGTAATTTTCTTTCATCATGTTAACATTAAGATTATCATTTAAACCCTAAATGGTATTAATACTGATTAGCATTTTCTTAAAATAATAAAAATAAGAAAAATGTTAAAACCATTATTGAATTATATTTAAGAGTTGTTTCCTAAATTCAACCTTACTTAGTAAGTTGTTCCTCTGACAAGAGGAGAAATAAAATGAAAACCTAGTTACCTCATGTATGAAACTCTAACTCTATTTTATTTTAAAAAAACCTAAATTACTTCTAACCTAAAACCTAGGTTAAATATGTGATCATGATAATTTATTTTCATTCATAGGTTCATAATGATCAACTCAATACTTGTTCATATTCACATAGAATATAGGAACCCTATCACTAATAATTTAGCATCCTATGTATGCATACCCATCAAACCAAGTTGATCAAATAGGATCAACCAAGTCTAAACCCTAGTTGCTATCATCCAAATTATCATCCTTAACCAACCATATTTAGCCTCACACTAGGGTGATTCATCTTAATAATAACCATGTCTAGTATTGGACCTTATATGCTTATATCCACCAAACCCTAATAGTGTTAGATACTTATGAAGCATCCTATTAAGGAACCAACCATTCCTTACTTAATGGATCCAATAGCAAACCCTAGACAACCTCAACCTTAATTGAAATACTTCTTATTACTTAAGTATATGTTCTTCAAAAGTAATTTTTTGAAGTAAATAAGGAGTAGCCATCAAAAACCTGCTTAATAGGATCTATAAACCCTAGCCAGCTATCACCAGCAAGGTATACCAACCTTGATAGCACCCATGTATAATGATTTACCTAAGATGTGCTTCACTAAAACCATATAAACTCTAGAGGCTGATGAATCCAACTTTGTTGTGATCCATCTAATCCTTACTCCAGAAACTACTTGGAACCATAGTAAACCATAGAACCCCACAACCATAATTATCATACTTGTTCTTCATTAAAGAACATGTTCTTCAAAAGTTATTCTTTTAAAGTATATAACAAATAATCATCAACATGCACTATAGGACTTAAAATTGACAACTGCTCTTTACTTATTATACAACTACTATCCTTTGTGTGTATGATGGTTATTATGCATTCTACACTTGTTTATGATTCTAAGACAACAAAAGCCTAATAAGAACCTTATTTGTGGAATCATTCTAAAAGTGCAACACACTCTAAACCAATTATATCAACTCACCAATCCTAAATCATCGGGGTTAGGTCACGCTTAGAGCGATTGCATCTCATACTTATGCATTATTGCATCCTTGCCAATCTTTTAAACATCGTCCTTACCGGACGATGATGCTATTTCAGAATTTGGAGTTATTGCGTATCGAAGACCTTGCCTGCATAATCTTGCAGTCAAGAAAGGCAAGTTCATCGCTTGCTCATGTCATTTGAGTATTTTTACCAAATTACTTGCAAAGTACTATGTTTATCACTATTGCATAAAAAGCAAAACCACTATTTTCATAACTATGAATATGACTATGTGGTGGGCAATGGAACCATGGATTGTGTTGATATGGTGGAGGTTCCATTGCAAGGGTTTATATCCATCTAGGATTAAACAACAAATGTCGTCCAGTGATTCTTGTGCCGTAATACCCGTGTTAACCATAAGATCTGGAATGGGACGGTATAGTCAAAAGTGTTTCCACCTCTCGTTCATCAACGGATGCGCTTACCGTAGACGGTTGTATCTTGCGGAGCAATTGGTGGGTGGGGAGCCCCTTCTAATTCCCCACGGTATAGCTGTTGCTTACCGTAGACGGTTGCTGCTTGCGGAACAATTGGTGGGTGGGGATCCCCTTCTAATTCCCCACGGTAATGTGGTCTATGATGGGTTGCAGCTACCGGCGAAGGAGTTTGGTTAACGAGTCCCAAACTGTTGTCGTGGTCGGGGTCCACCCTGAAATTACGGGAATAATGGGACCGGCGAGGACCCAGGGTCGGGGCATGCAACAAAGGGTGGGTGTTCGAGGTAGCGGAGGAACATGATTGACTATGACCTTATACCGGGCCTCACACCAAAGGAAGTGTGGACGGGAACATATGCCCGGTTGGCACCAAGGTTAAGATCTCTTATGGGTAAAGCAACACACCTCTGCAGAGTGTAACGAACTGTGACCAGTCACTCCCTGTTCCGGGTTTTGGAACTGCGAACGCTGCCGGAAAGGAACTCCATGAAGTTCTAGTCAACCGGTGAAGGCTGACGGACATAGCTCTTCAGAATAAAAGCAACCTTTTGAAGAAATGATTATCAAAAACTTGCATTGACTTTCTGGTCTAATGCCGTAGCTAGTGCATTAAACACCTCTTTCCTATAATGAACTTGTTGAGTACGCTCGTACTCATCCCACTCTTAAATCCCCTGCTTAGATATGGAGGCATCGAAGGAGGATCTACAGTGCAACTCGAAGGCCGAGGAGTCAACAACTACTTCAAGGGACAGGACCCTGTCAGAGGAGTCAAACACCACATCCAACAAGGAGAAAACCTAGATTAGCAATAAAAGGGAACTAGCTTCCTAAACCTAGCTCCTATTTAGCTAGAATCTATTCTTAGCCTCTGTAGCTAGGTAAATACTCTACAAATAGAGTTCGTGATAGGTTTAGACTACGAGTCGTTCTTCTGGAGTTTATTTGCAGTTTTACCTCATTGTAAAGTAGGAGGCTGTGATGATCTTATGTAACAGAGTCGTGTGTAATTCTATAGACATACCTTGGACCCGCATATGTTTCTGTTGTACCACTCTGAGCGATATAATACTAGTGGAACGGTGTTTCATTGGTGTTATATCAGACTTGCATACTACACCATGCAGTGGTATGTCGGGTCACCACATATCCTCCTCTGAATAATTCACTCGAATCGACTTGGCACATGCTCACGCATGCATATGACTAAACAAAAGTCAATTAAGCCTCGATGATTTACTTTGCTTCAGAGTTCTTGTATCACTTTTATGCCTCCGTTAATTTTATTTTGTCGCAAGCATGATTATGATAGTTATTGCTCTCTTGATTGTCGCTTCCCAGTCTATTGCTAGCCTTCACTTGTACTGAGCGGGAACGCTGCTCGTGCTTCCAAACTCCTGAAAACCAAGTTGTTCCAAAAGTGTCCACCATAAATACCTATGCATGGCATTTCAAACCATTCCAAGTAAATTCTCATGTGCTACCTTTAAACCTTCAAACTACTTCTCAATTTGTGTTAATGTTTTATAGCTCATGAGGAAATATGTGGTGTTTTATCTTTCAACCTTGTCATTTACTCCGGACAGACTTTCACCAATGGACTAGTGGCACATCCGCTTATCCAATAATTTTGCAAAAAGAGCTGGCAACGGGGTTCCCAGCCCCAATTAATCAACATTCATTAATAATTCTATTCACGTGTTTTGCTCTGATTCATCAGTAAGCAACTTAACCTGCAAATAGACACTTCCCCATGGTATGTGAATGTTGGAAGGCACCCGAGGATTCGGTTAGCCATGGCTTGTGTAAGCAAAGGTTGGGGGAGTGTCATCCATAATGAAACTAAAATACATGTGTAAACAAAAGAGAAGAAGGATGATCTACCTTGCTGGTAGAGATAACGTCCTTCATGGGAGCCGCTCTTGAGAGTCTGGTTGGCGAGGTGGTTAGAGTACCCACTATCATTCGTTGACAACAACAAACACCTCTCAAAATAATTTTACTTCTGTCTTTGAAAAATGAAAAGCTCTAGCACATGTTAATCCCTGCTTCCCTCTGCGAAGGGTCAATCTTTTACTTTTATGTTGAGTCACCATCCTTTCTTTGAGCACTTTCTTGAGAGCATGACTGTCATTCTTAGTGTAATATGCTTGTCCCAAAATATGATCAGCTGTGGTATAACTTTGATGCTTTTATCTTTGACAATTTTACTTCTAGTCTTTCTATGAACTTCAGAGGTGCCTGGGCATTTATGTTTTGCTACAAATACAGGCAAGCGAGATACCACTTTATCATATCTTTCTATGAACATTGCAATCCTGCTTATTGAAGTGTTTCATGATGCTTGTTATTAGTTTGTTGGTATCTCTTTCATGATTGACACAGTTACTAGATGACTTTATTTGCATGTACCTTATTATGAATTGCTTAAGCACTTGCCATATCATGAGAATATTTACATCATATGAACAAATGTGTTCGTGAAAGTTCTTTTATCGCACTCAGTTGTTAACTGAATTGCTTGAGGACAAGCAATAAGCTAAGCTTGGGGGAGTTGATACGTCCAAAACGTATCTACTTTCCCGAACACTTTTGCTATTGTTTTGCCTCTAATTTGTGTATTTTGGATACAACTAACACGGACTAACGCTGTTTTCAGCAGAATTGCACTGGTGTCTCGTTTTTGTGCAGAAATTCGACTTTCAGGAAAAACCCCGGAAATAATCGCAATGGGCCTATTTTTACCGTGAAGATGAAGGGCCAAAGGGCGAACCAGGGGGGCCCGTGGCCCCCGACCACGGCCGCGGCCGGATGGGGGCGCGCCGCCCTATGGTCTGGCGCCTCGCGGCCCCCGACGCTCTCCTTTGGACTACATATGCCTTTCGACCTAAAAACGCCAGTGGGGTTCGACCATATTTCCAGAGACCATCCAGTACGCCGCCGCCATCGCGAAACTCCGCCTCGGGACCGAAACTCCGTTCGGCACTCCGCGGACGGGGAATTGAGGGGATCTTCACCGCCATCATCACCAACGCCTCTCCATCGACCAGCCATGCTTCCCCCATCCATGTGTGAGTAATTCCCCCGCTGTAGGCTGAAGGGGATGGTAGGGATTGGATGAGATTGATCATGTAATAGTCACAAGATTGTTAGGGCATGGTGCCTAGTATCCATAGATGTTACTTTTATGATATTGTTGCAACTTGTTATGCTTAATGCTTGTCACTAGGGCCCGAGTGCCATGATCTCAGATCTGAACATGTTATTGTTTCATCATGATATGCATTGTTTTATGATCTTACCTGCAAGTTGTATACACATGTTGCTGTCCGGAACCCGAGGCCCCAAAGTGACAAGAATTGGGATAACCGGAGGGGAAGGCGGTGATGTGAGGATCACATGTGTTCACGGAGTGTTAATGCTTTGCTCCGGTACTCTATTAAAAGGAGTACCTTAATTTCCAGTAGTTTCCCTAGAGGCCCGGCTGCCACCGGCTGGTAGGACAAAAGATGTTGTGCAAGTTTCTCATTGCGAGCACGTACGACTATATACGGAACACATGCCTATTGATTGATTAGTACTTGGATACCGCTTTATTATTACCTGCAAATGCCCTACCATGATTGTTACATGAATTCTCTCATCCATGCAACACCCGTTCATCCGTCCCTGTGCCTACAGTATTTTAATCCTGCTGTTTACTATAATCACTCGCTGTCTTTATTTCACTGTCGCTGTTATTTCACTATTCCTACTGCTATAAAACTTGCTACTGATAAACTCTTGCGAGCAAGTCTGTTAGGTGCAGCTGAATTGACAACTCCGCTGTTAAGGCTTACAAGTATTCTTTATCTCCCCTTGTGTCGAATCAATAAATTGGGTAATACTTCCCTCGAAGACTGTTGCGATCCCCTATACTTGTGGGTCATCAAACGCATCCAACAACGAAGCAGAATATGAAGCGCTGATACACGGGATGAAGATGGCGAAGGCCTGTGGTGCGACCCGATTAAAAATATACGGTGACTCTCAGGTGGTGGCTCAACAAGTGATGAATCAATGCGAAGCAGTCAATGATAGTATGATAGCATACAAGGAGTTATACAATGAACTCGAGAAGCTTTTGACGGGTGTGAAGTAAATCACATTCAATGAAAGCCGATGTTCTGGCAAATATCGGGTCGCAGTGTCTAGCAATACCACTCGGTGTATTTTGGGAGGAGATAAGTGAAAGTTCGACTAAGGCAAGGAAACAACCAAAGAAGAAAGAAAAGGTCGAGAAAGGCTCGGGGGCTTCGGCAGCCCTCGAGGCAGGTGCATCTGGAGATGAGGAAGAATCGCACGGGTAATGGTAATACAAGTACCATGGATGCAGGCTTATATTGCATATATTTCAAGGCAGCAAATACCCGACGATCCAGTGGAAGCAAGGCGAATTATTCGACGATCCAAAGCCTTTACTGTGGTTAAAGGCTTTATAAGAAAAGTATATCGGGAGTCTTACAGCGCTGCGTCACAGCTGAAAAGGTCGGGTGCTTTTAAAGGACGTGCACGAGGGAGTATGCGGACACCATGCAAGCAGTAGAGTTATTGCGGCCAAGGTTTTCAGAGCAGGATTTTACTGGCTAACAGCCATCGAGGATGCAAAGGACATAGTGCGTACCTGCGATGCGTGTCAAAGGTTTGCCGTGAAACCTCATTCTCCGGCAGCAGAACTGATGCCAATACCTTTGTCTTGGCCCTTTGCTCAGTGGGGTCTTGATATGGTGGGAAAATTGCACAAGGCGTGGCCAGGAGGGTACGAGTATATGCTTGTAGCTGTCGACAAGTTCACCAAGTGGGTTGAAGCAAAGCCGATAAATTCGCCAGATGCAGCATCAGCGGTCAAGTTCATCAAGAGCATCGTTTTTCAGTTTGGAGTTCCTCATAGCATCATCACAGACAACGGTAGCAACTTCACGTCAAAGGAATTCAAGGCCTATTGTGCAGAAGTAGGCATCAAGCTACATTTTGCGTCGGTTGTGCACCCGCAAACTAATGGTCAAGTCGAGAAAGCAAACGGCGTCATCTGCAACGGCATCAAGAAGCGATTGTTAGGACCATTGGAAAAAGCTCGGCACACTTGGCCGGAGGAGTTACCCAGCGTGCTATGGAGCATACGAACAACACCCAACACAGCAACACAAGAAACCCCGTTTTTCCAGGTTCATGGAGTTGAGGCGGTACTGCCGATAGAAATAGAACACAATTCCCCGAGAGTGGCAGAGTTTGATGAAGAAACCTCAAGAAAGGCACTGGAAGATGATATGGACGCACTGGACGAAGCTCGAGACGAAGTATTATCAAGAGTCGCAAAATATCAGCAAGATATGAAAAATTATCATAGTCGACGATTGCGGCCAAGATCCTTCCAAGTTGGTGACTTAGTTCTTCGGCTCACGCAAGAAAGCCATGAAAAGCTCGAGTCGCCATGGGTAGTCCTTACATTGTCACTGAAGTAATCGAGGAGGAGCATACAGGATAAAGGACAAGAAGACAGGGATTGCAGAGCCAAATCCCTGGAACGTGGCGCAACTTAGGCGTTTCTACGCTTGAGTCAAGATATATATGTAAACATACAATGTACTGAAACGCCCGCGAGTTTTCAGACGCACTCTTTTCCTTTCAGGGCATCGAGTGGGGGAAGGTGATACGTCTCCAACGTATCGATAATTTCTTATGTTCCATGCTACTTTATTGATGATACCTACATGTTTTATGCACATTATATGTCGTATTTACGCATTTTCTGGAACTAACCTAACAAGATGCCGAAGAGCCAGTTGCTGTTTTCTGCTGTTTTTGGTTTCAGAAATCCTAGTAAGGAAATATTCTCGGAATTGGACGAAATCACCGCCCAGGGTCCTATTTTTGCACGAAGCTTCCGACCGGAGGGAGTCGAAGTGGGGCCACGAGGTGGCGACACCACAGGGCGGCGCGGCCCAGGCCCGCGCCGACCTATGGTGTGGGCCCTGTGTGGCCCCACGTTGCCCTTTCGCCTACTTAAAGCCTCCGTCGCGAAAACACCGATCGAGAGCCACGATACGGAAAACCTTCCGAGACGCGCCGCCGCGAATCCCATCTCGGGGATTCAGAGATCGCCTCCGGCACCCTGAGAGGGGATTCATCTCCCGGAGGACTCTACACCGCCATGGTCGCCTCCGAGTGATGAGTGAGTAGTTCACCCCTGGACTATGGGTCCATAGCAGTAGCTAGATGGTCGTCTTCTCCTAATTGTGCTTCATTGTTGGATCTTGTGAGCTGCCTAACATGATCAAGATCATCTATCTGTAATACTATATGTTGTGTTTGTCGGGATCCGATGGATAGAGAATACTATGTTATGATGATTATCAATCTATTGTTTATGTGTTGTTTATGATCTTGCATGCTCTCCATTATTAGTAGAGGCTCTGGCCAAGTTTTTACTCTTAACTCCAAGAGGGAGTATTTATGCTCGATAGTGGGTTCATGCCTTCATTGACACCTGGGACAGTGAAGTTCTAAGGTTGTGATGTGTTGTTGCCACTAGGGATAAAACATTGATTATATGTCTAAGGATGTAGTTGTCAATTACATTACGCACCATACTTAATGCAATTGTCTGTTGCTTAGCAACTTAATACTGAATGGGTTCGGATGATAACCTGAAGGTGGACTTTTTAGGCATAGATGCGGTTGGATGGCGGTCTATGTACTTTGTCGTAATGCCCGGATTAAATCTCACTATATTTATCATATCATGTATATGCATTGTTATGCCCTTCTCTATTTGTCAATTGCCCGACTGTAATTTGTTCACCCAACATGCTTTTATCTTATGGGAGAGACACCTCTAGTGAACTGTGGACCCCGGTCCTATTCTTTACATCGCATACAATCTCTGCAATACTTGTTTTATTGTTTTCTTGCAAACAATCATCTTCCACACAATACGGTTAATCCTTTGTTACAGCAAGCCGGTGAGATTGACAACCTCACTGTTTCGTTGGGGCAAAGTACTTGGGTTGTGTTGTGCAGGTTCCACGTTGGCGCCGGAATCCTGTTGTTGCGCCGCATCACATTTCGCTACCATCAACCTTCAACGTGCTTCTTGGCTCCTCCTGGTTCGATTAAACCTTGGTTTCTTTTTGAGGGAAAACTTGCTACTGTGCGCATCATACCTTCCTCTTGGGGTTCCCAACGAACATGTGAGTTACACGCCATCAAGCTCTTTTTCTGGCGCCGTTGCCGGGGAGATCAAGACACGCTGCAAGGGGAGTCTCCACTTCTCAATCTCTTTACTTTGTTTTTGTCTTGCTTTATTTTATTTACTACTTTGTTTGCTGCACCTAAACAAAACACAAAAAATTAGTTGCTAGCTTTACTTTATTTACTGTCTTGCTCTCTATATCAAAAACACAAAAAAATTAGTTACTTGTCTTTACTTTATTTGCCTAGTTTACTTTATTGCTACTAAAATGAGTAATCCTGAAGTTGAAGTTCGTTCTTTTAAGCAACAAGGGGGAGAAAGTTTTAAAGATGCTTGGTATAGAATTAGTAATGCTCATCATAGGTGCATTAAGAAACACTCCACCACTATCCTTCTTAGGAACTTTTATGTTGGTTTATCTAGTTGGAATAGGTATGTTCTTGATACTCTTTCGGGAGGTAATTTCCTAGGTACTCCCGCTTTAGAAGCTAGTTGCATCATTGAGAGTCTAGTTGGAATACCACCTGTTAATGAAGTTAAAATTGAAATCTCTCTTGAGGATGTTATGAAAAAATTGGAAACCATAGAGAAAAATTTTCCAAGTATTGAAACTAAATTGGAAATGTTATTGGATAAAACTGATGAACTTGATAAATCCCTAGGAGGAATTGATGAAAGAATTAGTGTCCTAGGAACTTGTGTTGTTCACGATAATCAAACCAATAGGATTGATGAACTTGAAAAAGCTATGGGAACCTTGGGTTCAACCTTTTCTTCTCTCAAGTATAATGAGAAAGCTTATGTGGGTAAAGAGCAAAAATTTATGTATGTCTCTAAAGTGCCTAAACAAAAGAATTATTATAGGCCTAAAATTGCTAAAACCCCTAGCACCACCATAGAAAATTTAGATAATGGAGCGCCTAAAGTACCCTCTGCAACATGTTGTGTTTGCATGAAAAATAATGATGTTGATGCTTCTACTCTCGATGTTACTTGATTTGCACTTTCTGCGCCTAGCTGAAAGGCGTTAAAGAAAAGCGCTTATGGGAGACAACCCATGTTTTTACTACAGCAATTTTTTGTTTTGTTGAGTCTTGGAAGTTGTTTACTACTGTAGCAACCTCTCCTTATCATGTTTTTGTGCCAAGTAAAGTTTCTATGTCAAAGTTGATGTTATATTTGGGATCGCTGCGCAGAAACAGCATTGCTGTCTGTCACGAATCTGGGCACAAGTCTCTGTAGAAAATTCGAAAAAATCTGCCAATTTACGAGCGTGATCCTCAGATATGTACGCAACTTTCATTAGTTTGAGTTTTTCCATTTGAGCAAGTCTGGTGCCATTTTAAAATTCGTCTTTACGGACTGTTCTGTTTGACTGCCTTTTATTTCGCATTGCCTCTTTTGCTATGTTGGATGAATTTCTTTGATCCATTAATGTCCAGTAGCTTTATGCAATGTCCAGAAGTGTAAAGAATGATTGTGTCACCTCTGAATGTGTGAATTATTAATTGTGCACTAACCCTCTAATGAGTTTGCTTGAAGTTTGGTGTGAAGGAAGTTTTCAAGGGTCAAGAGAGGAGAATGATATACTATGATCAAGAGGAGTGAAACATCTAAGCTTGGGGATGCCCCCGTGGTTCACCCATGCATATTTTAAGAAGACTCAAGCGTCTAAGATTGGGGATGCCCAAGGCATCCCCTTCTTCATCGACAACATCATCAGGTTCCTCCCCTGAAACTATATTTTTATTCAATCACATCTTGTGTTCTTTACTTGGAGCGTCGGTTTGTTTTTGTTTTTGTTTTTGTTTGAATAAAATGGATCCTAGCATTCACTTTGTGGGAGAGATACACTCCGCTGTTGCATATGGACAAATATGTCCTTAGGCTTTACTCATAATGTTCATGGCGAAGTTTCTTCTTCGTTAAATTGTTATATGGTTGGAATTGGAAAATGCTACATGTAGTAATTCTAAAATGTCTTGGATAATGTGATACTTGGCAATTGTTGTGCTCATGTTTAAGTTCTTGCATCATATGCTTTGCACCCATTAATGAAGAAATACATAGAGCTTGCTAAAATCTGATTTGCATATTTGGTCTCTCTAAGGTCTAGATAATATCTAGTATTGAGTTTTGAACAACAAGGAAGACGGTGTAGAGTCTTATAATGTTTACAATATGTCTTTTATGTGAGTTTTGCTGCACCGGTTCATCCTTGAGTTTGCTTCAAATAACCTTGCTAGCCTAAACCTTGTATCGAGAGGGAATACTTCTCATGCATCCAAAATCCTTGAGCCAACTACTATGCCATTTGTGTCCACCATACCTACCTACTACATGGTATTTCTCCGCCATTCCAAAGTAAATTGCTTGAGTGCTACCTTTAAACTTCCATCATTCACCTTTGCAATATATAGCTCATGGGACAAAATAGCCTTAAAAACTATCGTAGTATTGAATATGTACTTATGCACTTTATCTTTTATTAAGTTGCTTGTTGTGCGATAACCATGCTTCTGGGGAACGCCATCAACTATTCTTTGTTGAATATCATGTGAGTTGCTATGCATGTCCGTCTTGTCTGAAGGATCTATCACCTTAATGATTGGAGCATGCAAATTGTTAGAGAAGAACATTGGGCCGCTAACTAAAGCCATGAATCATGGTTGAAGTTTCAGTTTTGGACATATATCCTCAATCTCATATGAGAATAATAATTGTTGCTACATGCTTATGCATTTAAGAGGAGTCCATTATCTGTTGTCCATGTTGTCCCGGTATGGATGTCTAAGTTGAGAATAATCAAAAGCGAGAAATCCAAAATGCGAGCTTTCTCCTTAGACCTTTGTACAGGCGGCATGGAGGTACCCCTTTGTGACACTTGGTTGAAACATGGCATGCAAAGATCCGGTAGTCCAAGCTAAGTAGGACGAGGTGCGGGCACTATTAGTATACTATGCATGAGGCTTGCAACTTGTAAGATATAATTTACATAACTCATATGCTTTATTACTACCGTTGACAAAATTGTTTCATGTTTTCAAAATAAAAGCTCTAGCACAAATACAGCAATCGATGCTTTCCTCTTTGAAGGACCATTCTTTTACTTTTATTGTTGAGTCAGTTTACCTATCTCTCTCCACCTTAAGAAGCAAACACTTGTGTGAACTGTGCATTGATTCCTACATACTTGCATATTGCACTTGTTATATTACTCTATGTTGACAATATCCATGAGATATACATGTTACAAGTTGAAAGCAACCGCTGAAACTTAATCTTCTTTTGTGTTGCTTCAATACCTTTACTTTGATTTATTGCTTTATGAGTTAACTCTTATGCAAGACTTATTGATGCTTGTCTTGAAAGTACTATTCATGAAAAGTCTTTGCTATATGATTCACTTGTTTACTCATGTCATTACCATTGTTTTGATCGCTGCATTCATTACATATGTTTACAAATAGTATGATCAAGATTATGATGGCATGTCACTTCAGAAATTATCTTTGTTATCGTTTTACCTGCTCGGGACGAGCAGAACTAAGCTTGGGGATGCTGATACGTCTCCAACGTATCGATAATTTCTTATGTTCCATGCTACTTTATTGATGATACCTACATGTTTTATGCACATTATATGTCGTATTTACGCATTTTCTGGAACTAACCTATTAACAAGATGCCGAAGAGCCAGTTGTGTTTTCTGCTGTTTTGGTTTCAGAAATCCTAGTAAGGAAATATTCTCGGAATTGGACGAAATCACCGCCCAGGGTCCTATTTTTGCACGAAGCTTCCAAGACCGGGAGTCGAAGTGGGGCCACGAGGTGGCGACACCACAGGGCGGCGCGGCCCGGCCCTGGCCGCGCCGACCTATGGTGTGGGCCTCGTGTGGCCCCCACGTTGCCCTTTCGCCTACTTAAAGCCTCCGTCGCGAAAACCCCAGTACCGAGAGCCACGATACGGAAAACCTTCCGAGACGCCGCCGCCGCGAATCCCATCTCGAGGGATTCAGGAGATCGCCTCCGGCACCCTGCCGGAGAGGGGATTCATCTCCCGGAGGACTCTACACCGCCATGGTCGCCTCCGGAGTGATGAGTGAGTATTTCACCCCTGGACTATGGGTCCATAGCATAGCTAGATGGTCGTCTTCTCCTAATTGTGCTTCATTGTTGGATCTTGTGAGCTGCCTAACATGATCAAGATCATCTATCTGTAATACTATATGTTGTGTTTGTCGGGATCCGATGGATAGAGAATGCTATGTTATGATGATTATCAATCTATTGTTTATGTGTTGTTTATGATCTTGCATGCTCTCCGTTATTAGTAGAGGCTCTGGCCAAGTTTTTACTCTTAACTCCAAGAGGGAGTATTTATGCTCGATAGTGGGTTCATGCCTTCATTGACACCTGGGACAGTGACAGAAAGTTCTAAGGTTGTGATGTGATGTTGCCACTAGGGATAAAACATTGATTCTATGTCTAAGGATGTAGTTGTCAATTACATTACGCACCATACTTAATGCAATTGTCTGTTGCTTAGCAACTTAATACTGAATGGGGTTCGGATGATAACCTGAAGGTGGACTTTTTAGGCATAGATGCAGTTGGATGGCGGTCTATGTACTTTGTCGTAATGCCCGATTAAATCTCACTATATTTATCATATCATGTATATGCATTGTTATGCCCTTCTCTATTTGTCAATTGCCCGACTGTAATTTGTTCACCCAACATGCTTTTATCTTATGGGAGAGACACCTCTAGTGAACTGTGGACCCCGGTCCTATTCTTTACATCGCATACAATCTACTGCAATACTTGTTTTACTGTTTTCTTGCAAACAATCATCTTCCACACAATACGGTTAATCCTTTGTTACAGCAAGCCGGTGAGATTGACAACCTCACTGTTTCGTTGGGGCAAAGTACTTGGGTTGTGTTGTGCAGGTTCCACGTTGGCGCCGGAATCCCTGTTGTTGCGCCGCATCACATTTCGCCACCATCAACCTTCAACGTGCTTCTTGGCTCCTCCTGGTTCGATTAAACCTTGGTTTCTTTCTGAGGGAAAACTTGCTACTGTGTGCATCATACCTTCCTCTTGGGGTTCCCAACGAACGTGTGAGTTACACGCCATCAGAAGGTTTTTGATGAGGCGGGCTCGCGGTGCTGCAATATAATAAAGATATTGGTGATATACATATTTTCCTTCGATAAGCTCGGGGTCTCTTACCCACAAAAGTTCGTTCTAAACAAGAAAAATTCATACAACATATAAATTTACAACGATCTTTGCCTTGGTGTAAAACACCTCGCAAGAATAATAAAAATAAAGACACTAGCCACCGAAACACTCGGGGGCTAGGGGAAAGAAAAAATATATATCTTTGCTTTACAATATATACGACAAGTTACAGATTCTCTCGACAAGATAGCTATCTACTGACGAAGTAGATTCAGTCACGACCTAACAGGTCATCTATATTTATCCTATCTTCTTCTGCAGAGGCACCTAGAAAATCGGCATACTGGCCGTCTACAAAAAAGTCGGCATCCATTCGAAGGAGGTCGCCAATAATTTCTTCGGCCACTGGTGTAACTATCTCGTCGATTTTGTCGAGACCTCTCCGCCGCCGACTTAGCTTCGTGTGGACAGTTTCAACCACTTTAGTCATGTCCAGCTTCGAGTGGCAAATCTGTAGCATAGTAAGGGCAAATCTGGCGCCAGCTATTAGTTGAGCCTTCACAAAACCATGGATCTGATGAGAGTCCTTGAACTTGGTCATCAGCTCAGGAAGTGTCTTAGGCTGAATATTTCGAGGGAACATGGCGTTGTAGACCATGGACAACGTTTTGGTGCAAAATTCAAGGAACTCACGGATTTGACAAGCGCGATCTTGAAACCTGATGATTTGTCGGGTGCGCTCAGGTGTAGCCCAAAAAAGGGAGCCATGGTCCAGCGCCAGATTGACAAGGAAATTTGATCTTGTATCAACCCGTTGATCTTTGGCAGCGGCGTCCAAAAAGGGACCTATTTGGTAACAGCACACCAGTTAGAGACAGAAAACAAGCAGACAGAAGAAGGTTAAGCTTGAGAAGTATACCTGCCATTTCCAGGCTTACGTCAGTCATCAATTCAAGCATAAAATTCTCTCAAGAAGCGGCCTGTGTAGCTTCAGCGACTGCAACCTCTTTTGTAGTTATAGCTTCCTCAGCTTGCTGTCGTGCAATTTTTTCCCTCTCAGATGATTTGCGGGACTGCTCCATTATCACGAGTGCCTGTTTCTTCATTGATTGAAGCTGTTGGCGGAGTTCTTCCAAATCATGTGCTGAACCTGCATTCGAGGAATCTTCAAGGAATTCATCATCAACTGACGTTTTCTTCGAGTAAGAGGAAGCAGGCAAAGCATCGGATGGACGAGGAGTTGAAGTATAGTTGTCAAATACCAACTGGAAAGAAAATTTCGATATCAATCATCGCGTAAAAATAGATTTCCATTGATTTTCAAGATATTTACATGGTTCTTACAAAAGGTTGGATCCTAGTGAACCAATCATACGCTGTCGCAAGCTACATCTACGGCGACAGGCGTCAAAAGAAAGAAAAAAGATAGGCAGGGCGATCTACTTGACCTCCGGTTTGGCGGAACTGGAGGAAGGCGTTGTCTTGTACCCGAGGAAGGCCAGGATCTTCTTCGAGTGGGGCTTCGCAGCCCTGATCAGAGATGGCCATTTATCCTGCTTCAGCTTGGTGGCTTCGCCAACCTTCGCCCAGTCGACGATGTTTTGTTGGCTCTCGGCAACCAATGCTATAGTGCCCTCCACGCCAATCTTCAAATTTTCTTGGCGAAGAGCAAGCCCAAGATCTTCTTGGGGGACGAAGCTTTTGGCAAGGGCAGCAAAGGCGTCAGGTTCCTTTTTCTTCGGGAAGAAATAAGGGAACAAGCGTGAAAATGCAGCCTGGGCATCAAAGATGCTACGACGCACTAAGTCCGCATGAATCACGAGAAGGGACAACGCGTCAAGAAGACGGTCGTCTTCAGGCTTTTCCAGCACAAAATCTTGACTCATCTTCCCTGCTGAAACAAAAATTTGGGTCTTCAACAAAAAGAAGGGGCGGAAAATCAATGAAAAGGACAAAGATGGATTAGCGAACTTACTAACAAAATGCCGATTCAGCGATTCAAGGCGGGAGGCGACGTTTCCTTCACGAGCAACATCCTGTGTGATTTTGTCACTTAGCGCAGTCTGCTTCCTGAAGCCTCTTTCGAAGATCCTCAATGCAAGAGGCATCCTTTTCAGCTTTCTCGCGAGCTTCTTCGCTCGCCTTGAGTTTGTCGGCAAGGTCGTCAGCCCGTTTGTCCGCTGCAAGGAGGGCCTCTGTTGAAAAGACATGGGGTAGAAGTTAAAAGTGCACAAGGGCAAAGGACGTTTTTGAGAAGCAGAAAAAGATAGATCATTCGGCAATGTACCTTTCAACCCATTAATAGTGTTGCGATACCCAATAAATTGGGCGCCAAGGTTAATGAATGGTTGCATCAGAGGCTGCAGAAAAGAAAAGGGAAAGGAAGGTTCAGAGTAGTGAAAAACTCACCAGATAGAAAAAACAAAAATAGGAGACTTACATCGTCCAAAGGTGGAGTTGCTGAACCTCCGGCAAGGTTGCATTCTTCGCCTAGCTCAATCCGCGCCCTCTTTGGCGAAGAAGCTCCGGGACTAGTGGCAGGAGTCGACCTCTGAAGATCTGGATGAGGAGTCGAGGTTTCCTCCGCCGTGCGGTGTGTCTCCGACACATCCAAAGTATGAGACATGCTCATAGGAGCAGTCACATTGGCGGCAGGTTCTTCTTCTTCTTCCTCGCCGCTGGGTACAAAATAGAATGATTGATATGGAATTAGATTATTCGACACACAGTGACTAAAAAGAGCGACAGGGAAACTTACGAGCTGACAAGGGCAGACGCGTAGGCGTCGCAGGGTTGCGTTTCTTCGGGAACAGTTTCCTCGACAGAGAACTTTCAGCTTGGAGGTGCCGAGCCCTCCGCGTCACCCCTCTTCCGTTTGTTTTTCGGAGAAACAACGGATGGGGGACTCGGTTGACTCCGAAGCCTCGGATTCAACTTTTTTTCTAGCGAGCCGCGGATTTGTGAGAAAAGCGACTCCACTCTCAGGTTGAGAAGGAACCTGGGTGTCGTCGCAACGATTGCCCGTTCGTCGACATCTCCACCTTCGGGAAGGGGAGGAAGAGATGATGCAGTTTGGTGGTTCTGCATAAGATAAGAATGTATCAATAAAAAGTCGTATCAATGCACAACGAATAGCAGTAAATAAGTGAAAAGCACAATAACAGTCAAAAATAAAGGGTGGACAGCAGGCAAAATAGTAGTCGACAAAAGATAGATTACCTGGGGGAGGGCGTTGGTACCGCTGTATGGTACCACGCGACAAGATGAAGGGACGACGTCTTTCTTGTTCAGCGATGAGATATTTCGGACAAGTTTCTCTAAGTCCTTGACCGAAAGATCTGTCGACATACGATCCACGTCTTTGTCGCCAGCATACATCCAGAGGGGGTTTTTGCGAGCCTGCAGAGGCTGCACCCTAATCCTAAGGAAATACGCTGTTATCTGGATACCCGACAGCTCTTGGCCGCGGGTATTCTGGAGCTCGTGGATACGGGACATCAGCGCTTCTGTCGCCACCCTTGCGGACGTACAACCATTTTTTGCGCCACCCTTGGACGGAGTCGGGGAATTTGACGTCAAAGTACTCAATATCAGGGCGGACGCAGATAACAACACCGCCTATGTTGTAGGCGATGTTATGGGAGCCATTACGGCGGAGGAAGAAGATGCGCTTCCACAGAGCCCAGTTAGGCTGGACTCCAAGGAAGCACTCGCAAAGAGTGATGAAAATAGAGATGTGAAGGATGGAGTTGGGAGTAAGATGGTGAAGCTGCAGCCCATACACAAAAAGCAATCCACAGAAAATTGTGGATGGGTGCAGAGAGGCCGCGGATAAGGTGATCAACAAAACTAACCCGATATTCCATAGGAGGAGAAGGGTAGCTTTCCTCGCTGGGGAAGCGCAGAGCGTCCTTCTTCTTGCTCAGGCCGAGCTTCTTCAGCAGGTTCACATCCTGGGGTGAGATCTTGGATCTTTCCCACTCCAGGTTTCCCAGATCTTGCGCCGCCATTGATGCTTCATGAGTGTTGTGCCTTGTGAGCTTTGGCCGCGGTGGCATCAGCAGTAGTGCTGAGAAAGTAGGTGAGTGTGTGTGGGCGTTGGAGCTCTGGTAGTTGCAATGGGGATCGTAGCAGAGGAGATGTGAGCAATGGTGCGGCGAAGGGGATTAACGAGGAAGAATATGAGTATTTATAGCTGGTTTAGCCAGAACGTCGCACCGTTGGATGATATTCGAATGGACTTGATGATCTACACGTGGCTCAAGGGTAAAACAATATTTTTACCATGATGGAACTGGACAGGCGCTACAGCGCGCGTGCCAGAAAAAGCGGAGGACGTGTGTCCCCCACTTGCGTAACGTGTCAACGTGTCTCAAATTAAGGGCCCGCAGGTCAGTGAAGGGACAGAACTCACGTTTTCCCGATACAGTGGTCGTGGCCATCGTCAGCACTGATGTCACCTTATCAAAAGAAAAATATCGGCTTTGGTGATATGAAAATTGGCGGCAGAAGGACGGTAATTGATGCGAGATGTACACGTCCGTTGGGAACCCCAAGAGGAAGGTATGATGCGCACAGTGGCAAGTTTTCCCTCAGAAAGAAACCAAGGTTTATCGAACCAGGAGGAGCCAAGAAGCACGTTGAAGGTTGATGGCGGCGGGATGTAGTGCGGCGCAACACCAGGGATTCCGGCGCCAACGTGGAACCTGCACAACACAACCAAAGTACTTTGCCCCAACGAAACAGTGAGGTTGTCAATCTCACCGGCTTGCTGTAACAAAGGATTAACCGTATTGTGTGGAAGATGATGGTTTGCAAGAAAACAGTAAAACAAGTATTGCAATAGATTGTATGCGATGTAAAGAATAGGACCGGGGTCCACTTCACTAGAGGTGTCTCTCCCATAAGATAAAAGCATGTTGGGTGAACAAATTACAGTCGGGCAATTGACAAATAGAAAAGGGCATAACAATGCATATACATGATATGATAAATATAGTGAGATTTAATCAGGGCATTACGACAAAGTACATAGACCGCCATCTAGCATGCATCTATGCCTAAAAAGTCCACCTTCAGGTTATCATCCGAACCCCTTTCAGTATTAAGTTGCAAGCAACAGACAATTGCATTAAGTATGGTGCGTAACGTAATCAACAACTACATCCTTAGACATAGAATCAATGTTTTATCCCTAGTGGCAACAGCACAACACAACCTTAGAACTTTCTGTCACTGTCCCAGGTATCAATGAAGGCATGAACCGACTATCGAGCATAAATACTCCCTCTTGGAGTTAAGAGCAAAAACTTGGCCAGAGCCTCT
Source organism: Lolium multiflorum (assembly GCA_030979885.1). NCBI lineage: Eukaryota > Viridiplantae > Streptophyta > Magnoliopsida > Poales > Poaceae > Lolium > Lolium multiflorum. The sequence continues at coordinate 19,984 of JAUUTY010001794.1, forward strand.
ACTAATAACGGAGAGCA
>JAUUTY010001795.1:0-20000 GCA_030979885.1 Lolium multiflorum
TGTTTCCCAGGTATACCATTCAGAGTATAGAAGATGTACCAGTGGACAAGATGATTCTAGCCCAATTTATCCATTTGTCATTAAAACCTTTATACCTCATAACTTGCAGAATAGCCTCATGCTCAATAGTATCAAAAGCTTTAGCAAAATCCAACTTGAGCAATATGATTGGTTTCTTAGAGGCATGGCATAAAAAGAGATACTCAAAAGACCAAGCCAAACAATCTTGAATGGACCTACCCCTCAAGAAGCCATATTGATTCTTGTGAATACAAGAAAGGATTTTATCTTGAAGTCTATTTGCAGCTAGCTTTGTAAGAAATTTCACACACACACTAGTCGGGAGATAGGTCTGAAATCATTGACCTGTACTGGGACAGGCTTCTTGGTACCAAGGTGATGAAAGAGCCATTAATATTCTTTAGCTGAATAGTCTCATCATAAAAATCAGCAGCTAGCTTGTAAAAGTCTTGCTTCACTATAGGCCAACATTTCTTTAAGAACAAACCATTAAAACCATCAGGCCCAGGAGCCCTATCTGCTGGCATGTGCTTAATTATTTCATCCATCTCTCTTCAAAAGGTCTAGTCAATTCCTGCAAACCATCCACCCTATGCAGGATTCTATCCAAATCAAATTGCATGGAGATGGGCTCAGATCTGCCCATCCTTTCCTTATACTCCCTAAAAAATAATCCTGCCATACTGTCATGATCAGTTACTTCATTTCCATCTACATCTCTAAGCATAGCTATAGCATTCCTCCTATATCTTTCAGTAGCCATGGCATGGAAAAATTTTGTGTTATCCTCCCCAAGTTGAATCCACCTAATAGTGCAACGTTTCTTCCAGTAATTACACTCAGCCAAAAGTAAGCTATCCAAATGCTCCTTAACAACTCTCCTGAAATTAAATTCAACAACATACAAAGGTCTCTGCTCTCCAAGGAATCCATTGATAAAATTACTGAGTTGCAATTCTTGATCATCTGTTTCAATTTAGCCATACTAACATGCCACTTCTTCAACTCATGCCTTAAAGTCTTTAATTTGTCAGCCAAAATAGCTGAGCTATAAGTCTTTTTAGATCCCTTATCCCATGATCTCTTAACACATTCCAAAAACCCTGGCATATCAACCCAATAGTTATCAAACCTGAAGTGATGCTTTGGGTATATTGGTATCCACATTCAAAACACAGGGCACATGGTCGAACCAATTTTAGCTAGGGGAAACACCATTGTATTAGGATAATCTGTTATCCAGTTAGCACTGTAAAAAACCAATCTAACTGCTCTAATAATGGCTCCTTCGCATATTAGACCAAGTATAAGCTCTGCCTTTAATAGGTAATTCAAGCAGCCCCAAGTGTCCAATAATTTCATTAAACAAACATATCATTAATATCACCTCCAGGCCTGTTTCTATTATCTTGTGATCTCACAAAATTAAAATCCCCCAAAATAATCCAGTTTTCCTGGAATTTGTATATTATAAAGCCAAGACACAAAGTTATCTCTTTCTTCCCCAGGGCCCATAAACACAAATCAAATTCCAAGACTCATTATTATGCACAAGTAAATTCCACTTGCACCCCATACTTGACAAATTGCACCAACATACCAGTGAACACAGATGAATTCCAAATGACAATTATACCCCTAAGCCCCCACATGGTGAATAAGCAAAGTTATCAAACCTCTTGGGACAAAATTTTCGAATAAGGGACCAGTCAAAAGATTCACATTTAGTTTCTTGTAGGCAAATCACATCACATTCACTTTCCTCTATCTTGGATCTCACTTCTCTTTGTCTCATATCGAGTTTAATCCACGAACATTCCAACAAAACACACGCCATTTTCTCTTATACACAACAGTCATGAAGAACAAAGTAAAGAACTTCACCAAGTGACACATAATGCCAACATAACCCATAATATAAGAGTACTTTAATAGTTTATACACCATAGCCATATTACGATAAGAACAAGCTTCACTTCCAAAACACCATAGCACCCACACAAACACAACACATGACACCCACACACCAAAAGCATCCCACCAGCAGCAGCAGCCATAAACCGACTAACATCTGCAATCTATTCATTGGGTGACTCCATTCCTTGCTCACCATCAGACCAGCCTCAAGCTGCTCCTTGCTCAATCTATCGTGTGCTATCCCCAAAGAGTGACCCACCCTCTGCAATGAGCCAAAGGAATAGGTGGCACGGTGTTGCTTGTTCCTCATTCCTCTGCCTCCTCCTGACCCTTCTCGCTCCACCGCTCCTGTTCCATTGTCAACGTAAGTTCTTAGCTCTCACCTTCTTCCTAATCTTAGGCACTGCCAACACACCTATACCCATCCATCTTGAGGCAGCTTCGGTAAACCTCCTTTCGCAGATTGCACCGAGTTGCAGTGGTCTTTACTCTCCTTTTCTTGGTTCTGACCTTAGAAATCTCCTGCTGCAAGACTTCCTGCAGATCATGCCTTGTCCACACATCGACACTACCACCACCAATTCCAGGCACTTGCAGCCAATCGAGTACATTAAGTTTTCCAAGTGCTGTGCCCCCTTTTGCAAATCCAACACGACCCAGCCCCAATGACTTTCTTGAGCAAACCAAAAGGAACAGAAAGTCCCTTGGGCACATGCATACTGAGCCATGAAGGAAGAACTAATTGCAAAGCTTGTGCATATAACATCTCAGGTGGTAATGCAGGTCCAATAACTGTATGAACCATCCCAATGTTGAGCACATTGTGCAACATCTGCAAGCCCTCCACCTGTTGCTGTTGCTGCACTTCCATCATGTTAACCGAGGACCCTGAGCTGTCGACATGTTGATCACCATAGACTCCTGCATGTCATGGATTATCACTTCACCTTGCTCCCAAGCACCTGGTTGCTCATTGTTCATCAGACCCCAGCCCTCATGTTGCACATTGTTCCCCACACCCCAAATACCATGTTGCCCATGTGGGCCTCCCTGGTTTCCTTGCTGATCTTGGCCAACATCTTGCACAGCATCCCACCCAATCTCTGGGAATTGAGGATTAACAAAGAGATTATTGTTGGCCTGAAGCTCCCCTGGAAAGGGGTGAGGATTACCATCTGGGGCATCTGATCCTCATCACCGGAGGCTTCAGCAAACTCTGTGAGGATATATACTGGAGCCGTCCATGATTCCTTTGCTCCTCCCACTGTAGCAAATTTCCCAAACACCACATCACGTGGAACCAACCGAGGTGAAGGAAAGGAAGCATAAACCAATACCCTATCCAAGACAGGATCATTGCTGTTCCAAGAGTGATACTGACCAAAGGTAGCAACAGCCTGCAATATCAAAGTCATTGCGATAATCTGGGTGCACACCTAGCAACATCAACCATCCACGACGAAACCCCAAAGCCGCACGATGATTCTGCGGCGCCTCACCCACATGCACGAACCGCAGCAACTGTTCGAACTGCACCGACCATGCTGAACTAGAGCATTCACCGAATTTGGACTACTCATCGATAAAGACCAACACCAAATAGGCTAGGCTGAGATGTTACCACATTGCGCTGCAGCGGCCCAACTAGGAAGTTATGCACTTGCTCCCTCCAAAGTGCCATGCTGCCGGCGGCGGTGGAGGGTCGACCAGCGCAATACGTAATCCATGTGTCGCGGTGGCGGATCCTGCGGCGAAGTAGAAGGTCCGCGGTAGGCGAGTCGGCCCGCCGTCGATGATCTCGTGCCCCCACGGGAGCCATGGAGTTGGATCTACCTCGAAAACCGCCATTGTCTGTGAGGAAGACGAACTCGAGACAGAGGAAGAGACCAGATTAATGTGCTCGAACTGTTGTGGGGTATCTAGTACATCATTAATAGGAGCAGAAGCCGAGGCGGCAACTCCAGAAGTAGGAACTTCCTTATCCGTACCGGTACCCGTTTGTACCCGTTTAGGCACCCAAACTTTCCCTCTTTGTTTATTAGCCAAGCACTTCTTCCTCACATGACCATAACTAAAACAGGACCGACATCGGATCTCATTGGTGCAATCAGGCGTATGATGACCCATACTAAGACACCGACCACAATTCCAAACCTTATACGCCATGTCATCAATCATTTCCCCAACCACATTTTCCTTGCCCTTTTTGTATTTGATTACATAAGGGAAGGACTCTATGAACTCAACCCACTTAGCATGTCTCTTGTTCAAATTGTGTTGACTTTTCAAATACTTCAAGGACTCATGATCCGAATGGATAACAAACTCTTTTGGCCAAAGGTAATGTTGCCAAACTTCAAGAACACGAACCAAAGCATAAAGCTCCTTGTCATATATAGGATAGTTGAGGCGTGCGCCATCCAACTTCTCGCTATAGTATGCCACGGGTTTTCCATTTTGCATGAGAACACCACCGATTCCAAGGCCACTCGCATCACATTCTATCTCAAATGTTTTGGCAAAATCGGGAAGAGCAAGTAGTGGTGCCTCGGTGAGTCTCTTTTTCAATTCATCAAAAGCTTTTTGTTGTGCTTTGCCCCAAACGAACGGAACATTCTTTTTTGTAAGCTCATTTAAAGGGCAAGCAATGGTGCTGAAATCTTTCACAAAGCGGCGGTAAAATCCGGCAAGTCCATGGAAGCTTCGAACTTGACCAACATTTGTGGGAGTGGGCCAATTGTGGATGGCCTCAACTTTGGAAGAATCAACTTCAATCCCGTTGGCGGAAACCACAAAACCAAGAAAAACCAATTTGTTTTGAGCGAAATGGCATTTTGGAAGGTTGGCAAAGAGCTTCTCGTGGCGCAAGATGCATAAGACTTCTCTCACATGTTGAACATGGTCCTCGAGATTTTTGCTATAGATGAGAATATCATCAAAGTAGACAACCACGCTCTTGCCAATGAGAGGTCGCAAAATGTGATTCATAAGACGCATGAAAGTGGAAGGAGCATTGGAAAGACCAAATGGCATGACGAGCCATTCATAGAGACCAAGCTTGGTCTTGAATGCCGTCTTCCATTCATCACCGATTGCCATGCGAATTTGGTGGTAGCCACTACGCAAATCAATCTTAGAGAAAATGGTGGCACCACTCAATTCATCAAGCATGTCATCTAAACGCGGAATGGGATGTCGATAACGGACGGTAATGGCATTGATAGGGCGGCAATCCATACACATCCGTTGCGTCTCATCCGGTTTAGGCACAAGAATGACGGGAACGGCACAAGGGCTAAGGCTTTCTCGGACATACCCTTTAGCGAGGAGGTCTTGTATTTGTCGTTGTATCTCCTTGGTATCTTCGGGGTTGGTGCGGTAGGCGGCGCGGTTTGGTAGCGGAGCGCCGGGTATGAGGTCGATGCGATGCTCGATGCCCCGAAGCGGTGGTAGTCCATGAGGTAGCTCGTCGGGGAAGACGTCTTGGAACTCCTTCAAAAGAGACAACAAAGATGAAGGAATGTTGGTTAAGTCGTTAGTCTCCGACGAGAGGCCCTTGCAAATGAGCACGTAGTGTATGGTGGTGGATGGGTTGTCTTTCACTTCTCTCCACTCGCTTTTGGTGGCTAGGAGGACACTCTTTCTCTCACTCATATGTGGGTGGTGGCGCTCACTCTCTTTTTGGTGGGTAGCTCCCTCTCCTCTCAACTCACTATGGTGGGTGTTGTGTTGTGCCCTCGCTAAAGCCTTCGCATTGTCGGCGATGATTTGGCTAGGAGTCATTGGGCGAAGTTCGAACTTCTTGTCCTTGACCTTGAAGGTGTATGCATTGGAGTAACCATCATGTATGGCCTTCTTGTCAAATTGCCATGGGCGGCCAAGTAACATGTGGCACACGGTCATAGGCACCACGTCACACTCGACGGTGTCTTCATAGGGTCCTATCTTGAAGTTGACGGTGACGGTGTGTTGAATCTTGACATTGCCCTTGTCACTCAACCATTGAACATGGTACGGATGAGGATGCTTGCGAAGCGTGAGGTTGAGCTTCTCACATAGCTCGGTGCTTGCCAAGTTGTGGCAACTCCCACCGTCGATGATGACCTTGATTGACTTGCCACCAATGCCGGCACGTGTTTGGAAGATGTTGCATCTTTGGTCTTCCATAGCTTGGGGTTGAGTGGTGAGCACTCGAGTGACCACAAGAGAAGGGCTTGGATCATGTGTGCATAAGAGAGGGTCTTCTCCACTTTCTTCATCATAGTCTTCCTCATTAGCAACGGCGGCTTGCACTAGGGCTTCATATTCACCTTCACTTAGCGTCTCTATGTCACCATTCTCCATAGTGATCATGACCTTGGTGTTCTTGCACTCAAATGACTTGTGGCCTTGTGTGCCACACTTGAAGCAAGTGACATTGGAGGGTCCCGTAGAGGCCTTGGAGGAGGCGGTGGAGGATACCGTTTGCTTCATGCGACTTTGTATGGAAGGTTGCTTGGAAGGTGTAGAGGATGCGGTTGGCTTGACACTTGTTGTAGGAGTTGATGTGGCAAGCTTGGAGGCGAAGTATTGCTTGGACTTCGAGTACTTGATGTCCTCATTCACTTGACGCTCGGCTTTGGAAGCTTGGTGAACCAACTCAACCATGTTGGAGTATTGTTGGAACTCCACAATCCTCTTGATGGGGTAGTTGAGGCCATTGAAGAACCTAGCGATGGTTTGGTTCTCGGACTCTTGGATGTTTGCTCGCATCATGGTTAACTCCATCTCCTTGAAGAATTCCTCAACGGTCTTGGTGCCTTGCTTCAACTTTTGTAGCTTGTTGAAGAGATCGGTCTTGTAGTGTTTAGGGACAAAGCGAGCTTCCATCTCCTCCTTCATGTCTTCCCAAGTATCAATTGGAGGATCACCCTTTTCTTCCCTAAGAGTGACAACTTGTTCCCACCAAGTGTTGGCATAATCTTCAAACTCGAGGGAGGCCATGGCTACTTTCTTGGCACCGGAGTAGTTGTGTATGCGGAAGATCTTGTCAACCTTGAGTGCCCATGAGAGGTAGGCCTCGGCATCGTCTTCACCCTTGAACTTGGGCATGTTGAACTTGAGCTTTCCATACATATTCTCTTCATCTTCCATGTTCCTTCGGCGAGGACGGATGCCTTCATCTCTTGCGACTTGAGGTGGTAGAGGAGGTCTTCCACGACCAACCATAGCATTGGGTTGGCGTTGGAGGTGAACACTAGCTTCACTTGGCTCATGTTGAGGATGTTGTTGCGGATCTTGACGAGGTTGTTGACGTTGTCCAATGTTGGCTCTCTCATCTTGATCATGTTGAGGTTGTCCTCGGCCCCTTTGGTCATGGCGAGGATGGTTCCGGAGGTCACGCCTTGGTGGATCTTGATGACCTTGGTCTTGAGCATCCACATGGGCTTGACGATGAGGTGCCGGGTCCATGTTGTGGAGGACGTTGTCTTGGGGTTGGTCGTCATGCCCATGGTGGGCATGGCGAGCCGCTTGATGACGATCTTGGTGAAGAGCTTGTTCTTGTTGCGGACGTTCATGAGGACGAGCATGGCGATGGAACTCTCCGCGCCTTGAGTTGGAGCGAGAATCATCATGACGAGCGTGCGGTCGACGAGAGCGATGATGATCTCCATGCCTTGAGTCGGAGCTTGAGGACGAATGGTGATCACGGGAGTAGTCATCATGTGAGGAGGTCGATGACGATGAGGAAGTAGAGCGATGTCGATGTCGACGTCCCAAGTTGTTGATGGCGCGCTCGAGGCTATCCATGCGCCGCTCCATGTTTGCATCATTGGCCGTCACTTGGTCATGCAAGTTGTCCGTAGCTTCGCGAAGAAGGATCATATCTTGGTTCACTTGGCCGAAGTTGTGGGCCACTTCTTCATATTGTTCATCGATGCGTGTCTCGAACAAGTTGAGTTGGTCCTTGAACTCTTGGCGTTGCACCCATAGGTTGTGTTGGGTGGCCAACCTCTCGGAGGGGTGTAGGACCTCATCCTCCTTTGCTTGGTCTCCGTGCCTATCCATGATCACAAGACAAGAACTATGTTGTGGATGTTAGTGGAAGGAGACTACCTCTCACTCTTACCGTGGTAAGATAGTATTGAGGCAATCAACCAAGCCGAAAGTAAGACCAATTGTATCGGGACACACACAAAGGCACACGCAAAAGCTAGCAAATATGGTGTTAGGAGTGGATGGTGGAAAACCAAAAGACGAAATCCAAAATCGAGTATGTTGTTAAGAGTGGGTAAGGTCCAAAAATCCAAGTGTCAAAGTGGCGATCACTATAAACACGGAAAAATGTGGAACTCACACACGGGATGAGCGGGGTTAGTGCAACCAAGGAACGAGCGGAAAAAGGAAAAACCCCTAAGTAAGGGTGCTCAATGTCACACTAACGCAAGAAGAGATCGAAGCTAGGTTGCATAGATTAGAAACACCAAGATTCGCACGAGGTCTCTCTTCTCTATCTCTCTTGCTTGCTTAAAAGCTTTTCACTCTTTTTGTATCGGTGGCACTTTGCACTTTGCTTTTCTCTTTTTTTTTCACTAGCACACTATGCTCTTACTCTTTTGCTGGCCACTCACGAGCTCCACTTATGAGCTTTACTCACACAACGCACACCCTCACGGTCGGGACCTCGTGCGATGTTTCGCAACACTCGAAAGCTTCGCTCGTGGGATAGATCGCAAAAAGAAGAGGGCTACAAGGGTTACTGCAAGTTATACCTGCGATGGTGGAGATGATGGTGGTGGTGGTGGTCGGCGGTGGTGTTAGACGATGTCGAAGACGAGGAGCCCGGTCGCTGGTCCGGTTGGACCGGAGTTGGCGCCGGCGTGTCCGGTCTGGCGGCCGGTCGGACCGGTCTGGGCCGGCTCCGGTTTGCGGCCGGACGGTCCGGTCTGGGGGCCGGTTGACCGGGTTCGAAACCGGATCGCACGATTTGGAGCTTTCTCTCTCCTGTTCTTCCCCAAACCAAAACCAAATCGGCCAAAACGAAGGGAAACGATGGAATTGGAGGCTAAAAGTTGGGGAAATAGTAGATCAAGCACAACAACACCAGATCCACGGAGCAAAACCACTCAAAACTCAACCAAATCACAGATCCGTCCAAAGGCAATTTAGGGCTATTTTTTGGAAAATTTTCTAGAAACGAAATTGGGTGGGTGGAGGGTCAAATCCGCGGAAACCAAAGGCTGCTGATACCATATGATGTGGTCTAAGACCCCGATTGTGGCCCGATCTCGCGAATGACCCAAGGAATCAAGGGGGAAAGAGGGGGAGAGGCGGAAGAACACGAAGAACACGAAGAACACACGAAGAACCACGCACACCAACCCGATACAATCGATGCTTACCCTCACGGCTCGATGGACCGTGCCAATAGAATCCGCCCGGAAGAGACTCGAGGTAGAATTCCGAGAGGAGAGACCGGTGAGAAGGGCTAAGCCCGGGGATGTGCCCGATCTTCACGGATTTGAGGGGATACGTGGGGGTAGGTGGATGAACGCGATGAACACGTGGGGGAAACGCGGGGATACAACACACACACGCACACAATTCGAGTTTTCCCTCGTTGGCTCGAAACACCAACTCGATAGAGATTGCAGGAAAAGACCTTCCGGTAGAAGTCCCGCAAAGAGATCGACAAATCAAAGCTCGGGAGATCTAGAAGGGCGAAAAGACCGGAAGGCTTGATAGAAGTGCAAGCAAAAGACCAAATAAGGTAGAAGTGCAAGCAAAAGATCAAACAATCGGTAGAAGTCGCCAAAGAGATCTTCACGAGTTGATAAGGAGCCCGGGTGGGGATACAAGATCATAGATCTAGGTAGGGTTCCCACAAGGGTGAGCTAAGCTCAGGTTTTCTTTCAAATCAAGTCTAATCTCAGATCTGAGCCAACTAGCCTATTTATAGGTGGGGGCGAAGGGATAAGTTACACGCTGAAAAGTACTACTATGCTGAAGTTCGCGGTGGCGGAAGTTCCGGTCCTGAGGGGCGGAAGTTCCGGTCCCCGGGCGGAAGTTCCGGTCCTGGGGGGCGGAAGTTCCGGCCGGGCCGGAAGTTCCGGCCAAGTTCCGGCCTAGTTCCGAATATGGCCCGTTTCCTTGCAGTAACATCCAGGGGCGTTTTGACGGACTTTCGGAACTTGGGCGGAACTTGGGCGGAAGTTCCGGGTGGGCGGAAGTTCCGGTCCCTCGGGGCGGAAGTTCCGGCCTGATCCATTTCTCTGGGCGCTGGAAGGCATCTTGGCGGCATCTGGGCGGAAGTTCCGGCCCTTGGGGGCGGAAGTTCCGGTGGGGCGGAAGTTCCGGCCATCAGGGGCGGAAGTTCCGGCCTGGAGCGTCCAGCTCCTCTTCCTCCTTCTCTTCCATGCTTCCGTGACATCGGCCTTGCGTCCTCGGGTCTCCATGGCATCCTCTCTTGGCGATGAAGTGTATGATGCGGTGTAGACCGAAGGTCGGGCTGCATCATCTCCCCCCACTTGAAAAAGAGTCGTCCTCGACGATAACTCTTCATGAATGTGTAAAGGAGGTAGATGACACCAACGCTTGAATGTCCCTTCACTTGTCAAGAGCCCTATGAATAGCACAAGAAAAGCCAAGCAACACTCAAAGCGTAGCCAATGTTCAACGGATTTAGCAATATGTCCCAAGTATAAGGAGGTCACCTTAGTATAATGTCGGTGTGCTCTCATGGAGAGATCTTGATGTGGTCTAAGACCTAGATTGTGGCCCAATCATGCGAATTCGACCCAAAATCAAAAGGGGAAAAGAGGGGAAACGAAGAACACGATGAACACGACGAACGCGAAGAACACGAGGACACACGCACGCACACCAACCCGATACAATCGATACTTACCCCCGTGGCTCGATGGACCACGCCAATAGAATCACCCACGGAAGAGACCGCGGTAGAATTCCGAGGTGAGAGACCGGTGTTGGAGACGGAGATCGGTGAGGGAGAGAGAGTGCACACACTAGAATCTCACTCACAAATCCAATCAACAACAAGGGTGGCCTTGATTACAGAGGGATGATACCCTAGGGAGACAAAGCTCAAAATCTATTCTAAGCTAAATCTTGTCTAACCCTACAAATGAGGAGTACGGGAGATACATATAGCCAGATTTGAGTCAAGGGTAGTTTGGGCAAAGGCTAATTAAGTTACAGCGGCTAGATGGCGAATGGACGGTTCAGATTTGAAGACATTCGCGCACGGGCGGTACCATGGGCGGAGGTACCGGTCGAGGTACCGGAAAAACGTCCAATTCGAACCAAAGTATCCAGGGGACTTGGACCTCTGAGCGGTACCTCGGCCGGAGGCTCCACCCGAGGTACCGGGGAGCAAACTCTTCATGTACTGGGGGACGGGTACCCCCGTACCATGGCCGGAGCCTCCGGCTGGAGGTACCGGTCTTCATCTCTGCCCACGCACCGGATGGTGCCGCCCAGCCCGCCGGTAGTACCGGCCGAGGGGCCCCGGTCTCTCCCCATGCGCGCGGCAAGGCTTGGCGCCGCCACCGCGCCTTGGGTGGAGGCTCCGGCCTCCTTTGGCCTGGAGGTGCCGGCCTCCCTCTCTCTTTCTCTCTGCTCTTCTTTTCCTTGTTCTTTCTTCATCATTTGCTCTTCCTTTCTTCTTCTCTTCTTCTCCCTTGCACCAAGTGAGTGACTCCTCTTCCCTTCCTTGTCGACCCTCGTACCTAATGACACATAACACATATCCATGAGGTAGTATACCATCCAATGTATTGTCTCGAGATCGAGGGTAGAGAGGATTGGGTTCACCTTGTCATGTATCGCGTAGGTTCGGGTTGTCGGTCCACTTGGGGGATTCCGTGGCCATGGTGTAGCGTCGTCGTTAGGCGGGGCTGCACTTGACGGTCTTGAGGTGGAGGTGTCCGAAAGCCACCCCGCATCATCTCCCCCCCCTTGGGGAAGAGTCGTCCTCGACTCTTGTTCCTCCTCACCGATGAAGTAGACGTTGATCCTTGTAGCTTGGTGAAGGACTTGTATAGGTGCCCTTGTATCCTTATGGATGCTCGTCGTAGTGCGGGCGTCTTTGTTGTAGTCCATAATGGGTCTCCCATGTAGTGGTGGAGGGACAAAGTCTCGGTCGAAGAAGAACGTGGGGAAAAACAACTTGCGAAAGGAAAGCTTGTGGATGCCAATTTGGTGACCGGCGAACAAGAGGCTCTCAATCAAATACGAAGCATCAAGTCGTTTCTCCAAGAGGCATGTGGTAAAAATGGTTACCGAAAGAGTGTCGGTGTATCCAAAATGTGGTAGGACAAATGTTTGTGCAAGTAAAAGTTTGCTTTGGAAGGTGTCAAAAATGTTGTGTGTAGCATTGTCCCACACAAATGGAACAATCAAAAGGCAAGTATCGGCGGCAAAATTTGGGGCAAAATTGTTATGTGCAATGGCAAAGCTATGGAGACTTCTAGCTTGGGAAAGTATGGTTGGCGTGAGCCGAGTATGGGTATCCTCAAGTGTCAAAGAATCCATTGCAAATGCCAAAGATGAAATGAGAAATCCAAAGGAGAGCAACTTTTGGTGTGACATGTGGCACAAGGTGCATAATGTGTCTCTCACATGTATGACATGATCCTTGAGATTCTCGTAGTGTATGATGATATCATCAATACATTCAACAACCATTGTGCCAACAAGATGTTTCAAGAGATGTTGCATAAGAAGCAAAAGAGGTGACGAGGAATTGGACCAAACCGGAAGCTCGACAAGAAATGTCGGAAACACACGATGGCGAAGGCGTTGGGAAACATACCCTTTGGTGTGAGTCCCGCGGGTTTGGTGATGGAGTTCGTCCTTGGTGGGGTAGCTCTCAATTGCACGTGTCGTCAACTCATGCTCCGTGGCGGTGGATGTTGTCGTTCGGGTACCTATACACACAATGGAGAAAACAAAAAGCGTGTGTGCATGGTAGATGAATACATCATCCATCATGATGTTCCATGTCTTGTGCACATCACCATTAATGTCAAGCAAGATAGTATGAAATGCATGGTGATGGTGCATATGGCAAGAAGGTGCATTCATGGCATGTGGTAACTTAGGATCATCAAAAATTGAGAAGGCTATGGGGGCCATCTCATGGACAATGAAATAAGCATTCTTGCATACCAAGCATAAGAAAGAGCAATTGTTCACAATCTTGGATGCAAGGAACATGGAATAGTGCAAACATTTTGGGCAAAGCATGTTCAACATGTTATCATTGTTGTCGACAACCCTATGGAAAGAGCAAGTGTTCATCAAGGGTGTCACAACACAAGCATTATCATAAGCATTATCATTGCAAGCAAGCGGAGCAAATATGAAACTCTCATAGCATGGCATGTTCATGTTATCACAATCAATCAATTCCACATGGTCAACAATGTTAGCAAGCAAAGCATCACATGGGAACATGAAAGAAGCATGTGACGTAGCAAATGTATCATCAAGATCATGCATGCGCTCATAAGTCATCATGTCCACTAGTGGGATCATGGCATCATCAACACCTATATTGTTACCTTTGTAGGCCGACTCATGTGAAGTAGGTGTTGTGGAAGTAGGAGGATCCATGTGGTCGACATGTCCATCTTGGAGCAAGCATGGTGAGATATCATCATCTTCATGCACCATGTACATCTTCTCCATGAGCGGAAACTCGTCCTCCGTGGAACCTAGTGCAACATAAGAAGACACAAACGAGGGAGAGGTTAATGTGTTAGCAAATGCGATGTCCTCCATGGACCTATCATCTACCTCTCTCAACTCACTTTGTGTATCACTCATGTCCTCCAAATGGAAGCACTCAAACTCACATATGGGGTGGAAGTCACTCAACTCACTATCACTCTCGCTCAAGTGGGCTAAGTGGCTCTCATGCTCACATGGGATTGGTACCAACTCATCAATCAAGCATATAGGAGTAGGCTCGACTTGCTCATCTCCATGCGCCTCCTTGGTTGAAGGGAACTTCCCATGCTCAACCATCTCAACTCCATGCGCCTCCGTAGGTGAAGGGAGAATCCCATGCTCACCATGCTCAACTCCATCGCCTCCTAAGTCGTCCTCAAGTGGTGGCATCTTGGAGACTTGTGCATTGAGCTCGTCGAAGTAGAGCTTCTTGGCGCTTGGCGTTGTGCATTGCCATGCCACGTGACCCTTGGCCTTGCACACCTCACATAGGAGATTGGGACATTCCCGTGGAAGGTGGCCTTGTTGCTTGCACTTGTAGCATCGGAGTCCATAGGCATATGACGAGGTAGGGGCCATTGTGGTGGTGGCGCAAGAGGTAGAAGTCGCCTTATGAGGAAGGTCTTCATGTCGAGGCTCTCGTCTTCTTGCCTCATCACCATGTCTTGAGTGGTGTCGTCGAAGATCATGTGTGGAAGGATGTCGATGTAGACCATGAGGTGGTGGTGGTCGACGACGATCATGAGATGGTGTGAGTCGATGACGGTCCTTGCCTTGCCTAGGTGATGGCTCATGTTGGGGGCGCTCTTGATGCTCCATATGATGTCCGTGATGTCGATGATCTTGTGCATAGGCACTCTCATGATGGCGCCTTGTGGAGCTCGGAGAAGTGTGTCGATGCCGAATATGTTGGGGACGCTCTTGATGATCCACATGATGATGCCATCGTGGAGGTCCTCGATCTTCATATGTAGCTCCATTGGCCAAGTAGGGGTATGTGGGAGCATCGGCGGTATGCATGGTGGGGTCGATGTCGTCCTCGTGATGGTGCTCCACCATGTCGTCCATGCTTGTTGAGCAAGTGTCGATGTAGAGCTCGTCGATGTCGTCCATGTTGGCGATGCTCGCGGAGCCATAGTCGGTGTAGAGCTCCTCGATGTCGGTCATGTTGGCGATGCTTGCGGAGCCATAGTCGGTGTAGAGCTCCACATGTTCCTCCACATCCGTGGTGCTTGAAGAGGCATCCTCCTCGAAGTGCTCCGTGTACTCCTCCGTATCTTCGTCTTCGCTATCCATGTTAGCACGACAATATCTATATGGTGTATGTTAGTGGAAGAACACTACCTCGCAATCTTACCGTGGTATGACAAGATTGGGGTGATCCAACAAACCGAGAGTTAGAACAATTGTATCGGGCACTCACACAAAGACACACGCAAAAGCTAGCAAATATGGTGTTAGGTGAGTATGGTGGAAAGCCAAAAGATGAAATCCGAAATCAAGTTTGTTGTTAAGGGTGGGTAAGATCCAAAAACTCAAATGTCAAAGCGATGATCACTATAAACACGGAAAAGATATGGAACTCACACACGAGATAAGCGGGGTTAGTGCAACCAAGGAATGAGCGGAAAAGTGTATGAAGCCCGAAAGCAAGGTTGCTCGGTGTCACACTAACACAAGGAGAGGCAAAGCTTTGGTTGCAACATGAGAGACAACAAGATTCACACGCGGCCTCTCTTCTCTTTTCTCTCTTTTGCTTAAAAGCTTTTTCCTCTTTTTGTATTTGGTGGCACTTACACTCTTTTGTGTATTTGTATGTATGATGGCACTCGCACACTTTTGCTCTATGGTGGCACTTGCACTCTTTTTGTGTTTTGGCGGCTTTTTCTCGCACTATGTTAGCGTTAGCTCGCTTTTGCTCTTTTGCCACTCGAGTTTTGCTTAGAAGCTTGACTCCACACTACACACACACCTCACAATCGGGGCCACGTGCAATGTCTCGCAACACTCGATAAGCAATGCTCGATAGGATAGATCGCAAAAGAAGAGGGGTTACAAGGGTAATGCAAGTTATACCTAAGATGTTAGGCGGTGATGAACACGCAACTTGCGATGACGGCGGTGGTGTCAAGAGTACGTTTGCAAGTCCGGGGTGCCGAGGATGTCGTCGCTTGCTTCGGAGCTGCGGGTTAGTTTCACAAACAAGGCACTCAAACCGGAACAAGCAAACACAAGTTAGGAGAAAAGTCGGGTCAAAGTAGCTTGGCGTCGATGGCGGTGGTATGCCGGTGGTGATCGGTCGAGCGCGGCGGTGGTGGTGGTGGGGCAGCGGCGATGTTTGCCGGTGGTATGCCGATGGCGTTATCGGTGAGCTTGCGGTGGCGGCGGTGGTGGTGGTGGTGCCGCGGCGGTGTTTCCCGGTGGTATGCCGATGGTGGTATCGGTGAGCTTGTGGTGGCGGCGGTGGTGGTGGTGGTGCCGCGGCGGTGTTTCCCGATGGTTTGGGAGGGTGGCAGCCGGTGATTTAGGGGGTGGCGGTGCTTGCCGATCAAGGGGGGGTGGCTGGCGGAGAGGAGTGGTGGTGGTCGGTGGTGGGGCGGAAATGGTGGTGGTGGCCGATGTGCCGGTGGAGGTGTGGGCGGTACCGGGTAGAGGCTCTCCGCCCCCGGATGGAGGCTCCGTGGAGGTACCGCTCGTACTGGGGTAGAGGCTCCGAGAGGCCGCTCGGCTGCCTGGAGCCTCCACTGGAGGTACCGGCCACTATGTCCTTTCCCTGGGAGCACGCGTTCTCTCTCCTGTTCTTGCTTGTTCTTGAGCCAAGCAAGCCAAATTGACCCAAATCTCGAAAATTGATGGAATTGGAGGCTAAGAAGTGGGGGAAATAGTAGATCAACACTAGAAACACCGAATGAATGGACCAAAACCACTCAAAACGCAACAAAATCGCAGATCCATCAAAAGGCAAATTAGGGCTATTTTTTGGGGATTTTTTGGGAAATTTTTCAGAGATGAAATTGGGTGGGTGGGGGGTCAAATTCGCGGAAACCAAAGGCTGCTGATACCATATGGCTGCTGATACCATATATGATGAGGTCTAAGACCCCGTTTGTGGCCCAATCTTGCGAATTGACCCGGAAACGAAAGGGGAAAAGAGGAAGAACACGAAGAACACGACGAACGCGATGAACACGGGGACACACGCACGCACACCGACCCGATACAACCGATGCTTACCCTCGTGGCTCGATGGACCACGCCAATAGAATCACCCACGGAAGAGACCGCGGTAGAATTCCGAGGTGAGAGACCGGTGTTGGAGACGGAGATCGGTGAGGGAGAGAGAGTGCACACACTAGAATCTCACTCACAAATCCAATCAACAACAAGGGTGGCCTTGATTACAGAGGGATGATACCCTAGGGAGACAAAGCTCAAAATCTATTCTAAGCTAAATCTTGTCTAACCCTACAAATGAGGAGTACGGGAGATACATATAGCCAGATTTGAGTCAAGGGTGGGCAAAGGCTAATTAAGTTACAAGCTAGATGGCGAATGGACGGTTCAGATTTGAAGACATTCGCGCACGGGCGGTACCATGGGCGAGGTACCGCGAGGTACCGAAAAACGTCAATACCAAAGTATCCAGGGGACTTGGACCTCGAGCGGTACCTCGGCCGGAGGCTCCACCCGAGGTACCGGGAGCAAACTCTTCACTGGGGACGGTACCCCACATGGCCGGAGCCTCCGGAGGTACCGCCTTCATCTCGCTCACCAGCGCCCAACCGCCGTAGTACCCCAGAGGGCCGGTACCGGTCTCTCCCCCATGCGCGGCTTGGCGCGCGGCCACCTGCCAGCCTTGGGTGGAGGCTCCGGCCTCCTTCCCGAGGTGCCGGCCTCCTCTCTCTTTCTCTCTGCTCTTCTTTTCCTTGTTCTTTCTTCATCATTTGCTCTTCCTTTCTTCTTCTCTTCTTCTCCCTTGCACCAAGTGAGTGACTCCTCTTCCCTTCCTTGTCGACCCTCGTACCTAATGACACATAACACATATCCATGAGGTAGTATACCATCCAATGTATTGTCTCGAGATCGAGGGTAGAGAGGATTGGGTTCACCTTGTCATGTATCGCGTAGGTTCGGGTTGTCGGTCCACTTGGGGGATTCCGTGGCCATGGTGTAGCGTCGTCGTTAGGCGGGGCTGCACTTGACGGTCTTGAGGTGGAGGTGTCCGAAAGCCAGATCATCTTGTGTAGTCGTGGTGGGGTTGAACCCATTCGTTGACGCTCATCCACAAGTCACTTGTACCTTCACACAACAAAGACCAAGCAAAATATGTTTGTGTGTGATATTGGAGCACATCATCGATGACATGTCCTTTCATGTTCACAACACCGTTAGCACAACACAAATATATCAAGAATAAGGCATGTGCAAGGTCAATGTGGAAGAACTCCTTATGAACATCTTCCAAATGTGGAAACACAAAAACTCCCAATTGTGAGACAACCGTGGTGTCCATCTCATGTAGAAAGTCATTTTCATTGTTGCTCTCAAGGCATCGGAAAGAGAAATTGTTCAACATCCTTGAAGCAACAAGTGGAGAATTTGGCAAAAACACATACGAAAGAGTGTCCAAAATGTCATCAACATGTGTGCACACAAACCATTGGAAAGAGAAATTGGTCCTCCTATTTGGTGCACCACACAACATGTCTTTCAAAACGTTCATCAAAACAACATTTACACAACCGTGTGTGCCAACCAACCAAATGAAAGAGAAATTGGTCAACTTGTTTGAGGCAACACCAACGGTAAGAATCACATCATCATGCTTGCCAAAGAACCATAAGAAAGAGAAATTGTTCGGTATGTTCAATGCAAAGCATGGGAAAGGTATTAGAGCCGGGTTCGATCTTGAACTAACTTGTATTATGCTCTCAATCAAATACGAAGCATCAAGTCGTTTCTCCAAGAGGCATTTTGCAAAAATGGTGATCAAAAGAGTTTCGATGTATCCAAAATGTGGTAGGACAAGAATTTGTGCAAGTAAAAGTTTGCTTTGGAAGGTGTGAAAAATGTTGTGTATAGCATTGTCCCACACAAATGGAACAATCAAAAGGCAACTATCGGCGGCAAAATTTGGGGCAAAATTGTTATGTGCAATGGCAAAGCTATGGAGACTTCTAGCTTGGGAAGTATGGTTGGCGTGAGCCGAGTATGGGTATCCTCAAGTGTCAAAGAATCCATTGCAATTGCCAAAGATGAAATGAGAAATCCAAAGGAGAGCAACTTTTGGTGTGACATGTGGCACAAGGTGCATAATGTGTCTCTCACATGTATGATATGATCCTTGAGATTCTCGTAGTGTATGATGATATCATCAATACATACAACAACCATTGTGCCAACAAGATCTTTCAATATATGTTGCATGAGAAGCAAAAGAGGTGACGAGGAATTGGACCAAACCGGAAGCTCAACAAGAAATGTCGGAAACACACGATGGCGAAGGTGTTGGGAAACATACCCTTTGGTTTGAATCCCGCGGGTTTGGTGATGGAGGTTGTCCTTGGTGGGGTAGCTCTCGATGGCACGTGTCGTCAACTCATGCTCCGTGGCGGTGGATGTTGTCGTTCGGGTACCTCTACACACAATGGAGAAAACAAAAAGCGTGTGTGCATGGTAGATGAATACATCATCCATCATGATGTTCCATGTCTTGTGCACATCACCATTAGTGTCAAGCAAGATAGTATGAAATGCATGGTGATGGTGCATATGGCAAGAAGGTGCATTCATGGCATGTGGTAACTTATGATCATCAAAAATTGAGAAGGCTATGGGGGCCATCTCATGGACAATGAAATAAGCATTCTTGCATACCAAGCATAAGAAAGAGCTATTATTCACAATCTTGGATGCAAGGACCATGGAATAGTGCAAACATTTTGGGCAAAGCATGTTTAACATGTTATCATTGTTGTCGACAACCCTATGGAAAGAGCAAGTGTTCATCAAGGGTGTCACAACACAAGCATGATCATAATCATTATCATTGCAAGCAAGCGGAGCAAATATGAAACTCTCATAGCATGGCATGTTCATGGTATCACAATCAATCAATTCCACATGATCAACAATGTTATCAAGCAAAGCATCACATGGGAATATGAAGGAAGCATGTGACGTAGCAAATGTATCATCAAGATCATGCATGCATTCATAAGTCATCATGTCCACTAGTGGGATCATGGCATCATCAACACCTATATTGTTACCTTTGTAGTCCGACTCATTTGAGGTAGGTGTTGTGGAAGTGGTAGGATCCATGTGGT
>JAUUTY010001796.1:0-20000 GCA_030979885.1 Lolium multiflorum
TAGGAGCGGAGAAGAAGCAAGGGAGGATGGAGTCCTTCGCAACACCGAGAGGTTGGCCACCCAACACAATCTATGGGCACAACGCCAAGAGTTCAAGGAGCAACTTACCTTGTTCGAGACACGCATCGACGAGCAATATGAAGAAGTCGCCAACAACTTCACCATCGTCAATCAAGATATGACCCTACTTCGAGAAGCTACGGACAACTTGAATGGCCAAATGGCGGCCAATGATGCGAACATGGAGCGGCGCATGGATAGCCTCGAGCGCGCCATCAACAACTTGGGTCGCCGACACCGACATCGCTCTACTTCCTCATCATCAAGCTCGACGCACGATTATTCCTCTCATGATCGCCATACTTCGTCTAGCTCCAACTCAAGGCATGAAGACCATCATCGTCCTCATCGACATCATGATCGCCATGAAGACTCACGCTCAAACTCAAGGCGTGGAGAGTTCCATCGCCATGCTCGTCCTCATGAACGTCCTCCGCAAGAAGAAGTACTACAACAAGCTCGCCATCAACATGATCGCCATGCCCACCATGGGCGTGACGACCAACCCCACGACAACGTCCTCCACAACATGGAACCGGCACCGCATCGTGAGCCATATGTTGATGCTCAAGACCAAGGTCATCAAGATCCACCGAGGCGTGATCTTCGGAATCATCCTCGCCATAACCAACATGGGAGAGGAGAACCGGCAAATGCTCAAGATGAGCGTCGTCAACAACCTCGCCAAGATCTTCGACAACACCGTCATCGTGAACCAAGTGAAGCTAGTGTTCACCTTCAACACCAACCCAATGCTATGGTTGGCCATGCAAGACCTCCTCCACCACCTCAAGCCGCAAGAGATGAAGGCTTCCGTCCTCGCCGAAGGAATTTGGAAGATGAAGAGAACATGTATGGCAAGCTCAAGTTCAACATGCCCAAGTTCAAGGGTGAAGACGATCTTCCGCATCCACAACTACTCCGGTGCCAAGAAGGTGGCCATGGCGTCTCTTGAGTTTGAAGACTACGCCAACACTTGGTGGGAACAAGTAGTCACTCTAAGGGAAGAAAAGGGTGACCCTCCAATTGACACTTGGGAAGAGATGAAGGAGGAGATGCAAGCTCGCTTTGTCCCAACACACTACAAGACCGATCTCTTCAACAAGCTCCAAAAGTTGAAGCAAGGCACCAAGACCGTTGAGGAGTTCTTCAAGGAAATGGAGTTAACTATGATGCGAGCAAACATCCAAGAATCCGAGAACCAAACCATTGCTAGGTTCTTCAATGGCCTCAATTACCCCGTCAAGAGAATTGTGGAGTTCCAACAATACTCCAACATGGTTGAGTTGGTTCACCAAGCATCCAAGGCCGAGCGCCAAGTGAATGAGGACATCAAGTACTCAAAGTCCAAGCAATACTTCGCCTCCAAGCTAGCTACACCCACTCCTACAACAAGTGTCAAGCCTTCCGCATCCTCTACAACATCCAAGCAACCGACTATCCAAAGTCGCATGAAGCAAACGGTGACCTCCACCGCCTCCTCAAAGGCCTCTACGGGACCCTCCAATGTCACTTGCTTCAAGTGTGGCACACAAGGCCACAAGTCCTTCGAGTGCAAGAATACCAAAGTCATGATCACTATGGAGAATGGTGACATAGAGACGCTAAGTGAGGGCGAATATGAAGCCCTCGTGCAAGCCGCCGTTGCTAATGAAGAAGATTATGATGAAGAAAGTGGAGAAGACCCTCTCTTATGCACACATGACCCAAGCCCTTCACTTGTGGTCACAAGGGTGCTAACAACTCAACCCCAAGCTATGGAAGACCAAAGATGCAACATCTTCCAAACGCGTGCCGGTATTGGTGGCAAGTCAATCAAGGTCATCATCGACGGTGGGAGTTGCCACAACTTGGCAAGCACCGAGTTATGTGAGAAGCTCAACCTCACGCTTCGCAAGCATCCTCATCCATACCATGTCCAATGGTTGAGTGACAAGGGCAATGTCAAGATACAACACACCGTCACCGTCAACTTCAAGATAGGCCCCTATGAAGATACTATTGAGTGTGACGTGGTGCCCATGACCGTGTGCCACATGTTGCTTGGCCGCCCATGGCAATTTGACAAGAAGGCCATACACGACGGATACTCAAATGCATACACCTTCAAGGTCAAGGACAAGAAGTTTGAGCTTCGCCCAATGACTCCTAGCCAAATCATCGCGGACAATGCGAAGGCTTTAGCGAGGGCACAACAACACAACCACCATAGTGAGTTGAGAGGAGAGGGAGCGACCCACCAAAAGGAGAGTGAGCGCCACAAGCCATACATGAGTGAGCGAAAGAGCGTCCTCCTAGCCACCAAAAGCGAGTGGAGAGAAGTGCAAGAAAACCCATCCACCACCTTGCACTATGTGCTCATTTGCAAGGGACCGTCTTCGGAGACTAACGACTTAACCAACATTCCTTCGTCTTTGTTGTCTCTTTTGAAGGAGTTTCAAGACGTCTTCCCCGACGAGCTACCGGACTACCACCGCTTCGCGGCATCGAGCACCGCATCGACCTCATACCCGGCGCTCCCCTTCCAAACCGCGCCGCCTACCGCACCAACCCCGAAGACACGAAGGAGATTCAACGCCAAATACAAGATCTCCTCGCTAAAGGGTATGTTCGAGAAAGCCTTAGCCCTTGTGCCGTTCCGGTGATTCTTGTTCCTAAACCGGATGAGACGCAACGAATGTGTATGGATTGTCGTCCCATCAATGCCATTACCGTTCGTTACCGCCATCCCATCCCGCGTTTAGACGACATGCTTGATGAATTGAGTGGTGCCACCATTTTCTCTAAGATTGATTTGCATAGTGGCTACCACCAAATTCGCATGGCAATTGGTGATGAATGGAAGACGGCATTCAAGACCAAGCTTGGTCTATATGAATGGCTCGTCATGCCATTTGGTCTTTCAAATGCTCCTTCGACTTTTATGCGTCTTATGAATCACATTTTGAGACCGCTCATTGGCAAGAGCGTGGTTGTTTACTTTGATGATATTCTCATCTATAGCAAAACTCTCGAGGACCATGTTCAACATGTGAGAGAAGTCTTATGCATCTTGCGCCACGAGAAGCTCTATGCCAACCTCCCAAAATGCACCTTTGCTCAAAACAAATTGGTTTTTCTTGGTTTTGTGGTTTCCGCCAATGGAATTGAGGTGGACTCTTCGAAGGTTGATGCCATACATAATTGGCCCACGCCTACCACCGTTGGGCAAGTTCGAAGTTTCCATGGACTCGCCGGATTCTACCGCCGCTTTGTGAAAGATTTTAGCACCATTGCTTGCCCTTTAAATGAGCTTACCAAAAAGAATGTCCCATTTGTGTGGGGCAAGGCCCAACAAAATGCTTTTGATGAGTTGAAGAAACGCCTTACCGAAGCTCCTCTTTTAGTCCTTCCAAACTTTGCAAAAACTTTTGAGATTGAATGTGATGCGAGTGGGCTTGGTATTGGTGGAGTCCTTATGCAAGATGGAAAACCCGTGGCATATTATAGTGAGAAGTTGGATGGCGCACGCCTCAACTATCCTATTTATGACAAGGAACTTTATGCTTTGGTTCGTGTTCTTGAAGTTTGGCAACATTACCTTTGGCCAAAAGAGTTTGTTATCCATTCGGACCATGAATCTTTGAAGTATTTGAAAAGTCAACACAATTTGAACAAGAGACATGCTAAGTGGGTTGAGTTCATAGAGTCCTTCCCTTATGTTATCAAATACAAAAAGGGAAAGGAAAATGTGGTTGCGGATGCCCTTTCCCGCAAGAATACTCTTCTACTCACCCGCTTGGAGTTTCACATTTTGGGTCTTGAGGAGATCAAAGAACTTTACCCTTCCGACTCTTTCTTTGGACCAATCTTTGCAAAGTGTTCCGTTGACCGAGGATTTGATGATTTCTATTTGCATGATGGCTACTTGTTTAAAGCTAACAAAGTTTGCATACCCGAGTCTTCTCTTCGTAAGTTGCTTTTGCAAGAGTCACATGGAGGTGGTCTCATGGGTCATTTTGGACGCGACAAGACTCTTTCGATGCTATCCACACACTATTATTGGCCACGCATGAAGCGAGACGTGGAGCGCCTTTGCAACCGTTGCACCACATGCTTACAAGCTAAGTCTACATCCAATCCTTCTGGTCTTTACATGCCTTTACCCATTCCATATGCACCTTGGTCGGATATAAGCATGGACTTTGTATTAGGCTTACCAAGAACAAAACATGGTCATGACTCAATATTTGTGGTAGTGGATAGGTTCTCTAAAATGGCTCATTTCATACCATGTCATAAGAGCGATGATGCTTCACACATTGCTTCATTGTTTTTCAGGGAAGTGGTTCGCCTACATGGAATACCGGCAAGCATTGTGTCGGATCGAGACGTCAAGTTTATGAGTTACCTATGGAAGTCGCTCATGGCAAAGTTTGGAGTCAAGCTCTTGTTCTCATCGTCCTCGCACCCTCAAACCGATGGACAAACGGAAGTGGTCGATCGAAGCCTCTCAACACTCCTCCGCACGCTTGTGAAGAAAAAAATTGAAGTCATGGGAAGAATGCCTTCCACACGCGGAGTTCGCCTAGAATCACTACAAGAAAAGTTCTGATAGACAACGTCCCAAAATCGTCCACTAAGGGGTATTTTTCGTCGCCTATGGGCCTAACCCGACGATATGGGTTCTGTTGTCGAAACTGCGTCAGGCAAAGTCCAACGACGATTTTTTCGGTCCGTCGCGCTTGGGCGCCCTTCCGCCACGGAAAATCGGACCGTTGCGGAAGTGTTTCCGGGAGCCCGTTGACTGCTGACGTCATGCAAACGACACGTGGCAGACGCCGTTAACTGCCAGTAACGGCGTTAACCGGCTGAAACCCCGTGGTAGATGGTAGGCCCACACGAGGCCTGCCACGTCTTAAGCGGGCCGGGCCAGATGACATAGTTTGACCGGTCAACTATATAGCTGGGCTGGTCCATTAGTTACGTGGGCCGGGCCTAACCTCTAATGTTGACTGGTCAAAGGTAAATGGGCCGGCCCATTTAACAAGCAAGTGGGCCGGCCCAAGAAGCAAGTGGGCCGGGCCAAAAACACAGGTGGGTCCCACTATCCTGTTAAAAGGCCGGCCCATTTAGTGTGTGGGTCCACCATATAGCAAGTGGGCCGGCCCAACAAGATAGTGGGCCGGGCCAAAAACATGGTGGGTCCCACTATCTGTTAAAGGGCCGGCCCATTTAGTATGTGGGGTCCACCATATAGCAAGTGGGCCGGCCCAACAAGATAGTGGGCCGGGCCAAAAACACAGGTGGGTCCCACCTTCCCAAAAGGGGCCCATTTAGTATGTGGGGTCCATAATATAGCAAGTGGGCTGGCCCACCAAGATAGTGGGCCGGGCCAAAAACACATGTGGGTCCCACATTCCTGTTAATGGGCCGGGCCATTTGTTATGTGGGGTCCACCATACAGAAAGTGGGCCGGCCCAACAAGATAGTGGGCCGGGCCAAAAACACAGGTGGGTCCCACCTTATTAAAGGGCCGGCACATTTACCATGTGGGACCACCATATAGCAAGTGGGCTGGCCCAACAAGATAGTGGGCCGGGCCAAAAGCACAGGTGGGTCCCACTTTCCTGTTAAAAGGCCGGCCCAATTAGTATGTGGGGTCCACCATATTGCAAGTGGGCTGGCCCAACAAGATAGTGGGCCGGGCCAAAAACACAGGTGGGTCCTGATGCGCGTAAATGTACACGTCCGTTGGGAACCCCAAGAGGAAGGTATGATGCGCACAGTGGCAAGTTTTCCCTCGAAAGAAACCAAGGTTGATCGAACCAGGAGGAGCCAAGAAGCACGTTGAAGGTTGATGGTCGCGAAATGTGATGCGGCGCAACACCAGGGATTCCTGCGCCAACGTGGAATCTGCACAACAAAACCAAAGTACTTTGCCCCAACGAAACAGTGAGGTTGTCAATCTCACCGGCTTGCTGTAACAAAGGATTAAACGTATCGAGTGGAAGATGTTTGCAAAGAAAACAGTAAACACAATTGCAGTAGATTGTATGCTATGTAAAGAGTAGGACCGGGGTCCACAGTTCACTAGAGGTGTCTCTCCCATGAGATAAAGCATGTTGGGTAAACAAATTACAGTCGGGCAATTGACAAATAGAGAAAGGCATAACAATGCATATACATGATATGATAAATATAGTGAGATTTAATTGGGCATTACGACAAAGTACATAGACCGCCATCCAACTGCATCTATGCCTAAAAAGTCCACCTTCAGGTTATCATCCGAACCCCATTCAGTATTAAGTTGCAAAGCAACAGACAATTGCATTAAGTATGGTGCGTAATGTAATCGACAACTACATCCTTAGACATAGAATCAATGTTTTATCCCTAGTGGCAACAGCACATCCACAACCTTAGAACTTTCTGTCACTGTCCCAGATTCAATGGAGGCATGAACCCACTATCGAGCATAAATACTCCCTCTTGGAGTTAAGAGTAAAAACTTGGCCAGAGCCTCTACTAGTAACGGAGAGCATGCAAGATCATAAACAACACATAAACAATAGATTGATAATCAACATAATCATAGTACTCTCTATCCATCGGATCCCGACAAACACAACATATAGAATTACATATAGATGATCTTGATCATGTTAGGCAGCTCACAAGATCCAACAATGAAGCACAACAAGGAGAAGACGACCATCTAGCTACTGCTATGGACCCATGGTCCAGGGGTGAACTACTCACTCACTCCGGAGGCGACCATGGCGGTGTAGAGTCCTCCGGAGATGAATCCCCTCTCCGGCAGGTGCCGGAGGCGATCTCCTGAATCCCCCGAGATGGGATTCGCGGCGGCGGCGTCTCTGGAAGGTTTTCCGTATCGTGGCTCCCGGTACTGGGGGTTTCGACGGAGGCTTTAAGTAGGCGGAAGGTCAACGCGGGGGGCCACACGAGGGGCCCAGGGGGCAGGTCGGCGCGGCCAGGGCTTGGGCCACGCCGCCCTAGCCTCTGGCTGCCTCGTGGCCCCACTTCGTTATCTCTTCGGTCTTCTGGAAGCTTCGTGCAAAAATAGGACCCTGGGCGAAAGTTTCGTCCAATTCCGAGAATATTTCCTTACTAGGATTTCTGAAACCAAAAACAGCAGAAAACAGCAACTGGCTCTTCGGCATCTTGTTAATAGGTTAGTTCCAGAAAATGCATAAATATGACATATAATGTGCATAAAACATGTAGGTATCATCAATAAAGTAGCATGGAACATAAGAAATTATCGATACGTTGGAGACGTATCAGCATCCCCAAGCTTAGTTCTGCTCGTCCCGAGCAGGTAAAACGATAACAAAGATAATTTCTGAAGTGACATGCCATCATAATCTTGATCATACTATTTGTAAACATATGTAATGAATGCAGCGATCAAAACAAAGGTAATGACATGAGTAAACAACTGAATCATAAAGCAAAGACTTTTCATGAATAGTACTTCAAGACAAGCATCAATAAGTCTTGCATAAGAGTTAACTCATAAAGCAATAAATCAAAGTAAAGGTGTTGAAGCAACACATAGGAAGATTAAGTTTCAGCGGTTGCTTTCAACTTATAACATGTATATCTCATGGATATTGTCAACATAAAGTAATATAATAAGTGCAATATGCAAGTATGTAGGAATCAATGCACAGTTCACACAAGTGTTTGCTTCTTAGGTGGAGGGAGATAGGTAAACTGACTCAACAATAAAAGTAAAAGAATGGTCCTTCAAAGAGGAAAGCATCGATTGCTGTATTTGTGCTAGAGCTTTTATTTTGAAAACATGAAACAATTTTGTCAACGGTAGTAATAAAGCATATGAGTTATGTAAATTATATCTTACAAGTTGCAAGCCTCATGCATAGTGTACTAATAGTGTCCGCACCTCGTCCTACTTAGCTTGGACTACCGGATCTTTGCATGCCATGTTTCAACCAAGTGTCACAAAGGGGTACCTCCATGCCGCCTGTACAAAGGTCTAAGGAGAATGCTCGCATTTTGGATTTCTCGCTTTTGATTATTCTCAACTTAGACATCCATACCGGGACAACATGGACAACAGATAATGGACTCCTCTTAAATGCATAAGCATGTAGCAAAGTTATTATTCTCATATGAGATTGAGGATATATGTCCAAACTGAAACTTCCACCATGATTCATGGCTTTAGTTAGCGGCCCAATGTTCTTCTCTAACAATTTTGCATGCTCCAACCACTAAAATGATAGATCCTTCAGACAAGACGGACATGCATAGCAACTCACATGATATTCAACAATAGTTGATGGCGTTCCCCAGAAGCATGGTTATCGCACAACAAGCAACTTAATAAAAGATAAAGTGCATAAGTACATATTCAATACTACGATAGTTTTTAAGGCTACTTTGTCCCATGAGCTATATATTGCAAAGGTGAATGATGGAATTTTAAAGGTAGCACTCAAGCAATTTACTTTGGAATGGCGGAGAAATACCATGTAGTAGGTAGGTATGGTGGACACAAATGGCATAGTAGTTGGCTCAAGGATTTTGGATGCATGAGAAGTATTCCCTCTCGATACAAGGTTTAGGCTAGCAAGGTTATTTGAAGCAAACTCAAGGATGAACAGGTGCAGCAAAACTCACATAAAAGACATATTGTAAACATTATAAGACTCTACACCGTCTTCCTTGTTGTTCAAAACTCAATACTAGATATTATCTAGACCTTAGAGAAACCAAATATGCAAATCAAATTTTAGCAAGCTCTATGTATTTCTTCATTAATGGGTGCAAAGCATATGATGCAAGAGCTTAAACATGAGCACAACAATTGCCAAGTATCACATTATCCAAGACATTTTAGAATTACTACATGTAGCATTTTCCAATTCCAACCATATAACAATTTAACGAAGAAGAAACTTCGCCTTGAACATTATGAGTAAAGCCTAAGGACACATGTGTCCATATGCAATAGCGGAGCGTGTCTCTCTCCCACAAAGTGAATGCTAGGATCCATCTTATTCAAACAAAAACAAAAACGAAAACAAACCGACGCTCCAAGTAAAGAACACAAGATGTGACTGAATAAAAATATAGTTTCAGGGGAGGAACCTGATGATGTTGTCGATGAAGAAGGGGATGCCTTGGGCATCCCCAAGCTTAGACGCTTGAGTCTTCTTAAAATATGCAGGGGTGAACCACGGGGGCATCCCCAAGCTTAGAGCTTTCACTCCTCTTGATCATAGTATATCATTCTCCTCTCTTGATCCTTGAAAACTTCCTTCACACCAAACTTCAAGCAAACTCATTAGAGGGTTAGTGCACAATTAATAATTCACTCATTCAGAGGTGACACAATCATTATTTTCACTTCTGGACATTGCATAATGCTACTGGACATTAATGGATCAAAGAAATAAATCCAACATAGCAAAAGAGGCAATGCGAAATAAAAGGCAGAATCTGTCAAAAACAGAACAGTCCGTAAAGACGAATTTAAAGCTGGCACTAGACTTGCTCAAATGGAAAAACTCAAAACTAATGAAAGTTGCGTACATATCTGAGGATCACGCTCGTAAATTGGCAGATTTTTTGAATTTTCTACAGAGAACTGTGCCCAGATTCGTGACAGACAGCAATGCTGTTTCTGCGCAGCGATCCCAAATATAACATCAACTTTGACATAGAAACTTTACTTGGCACAAAAACATGATAAGGAGAGGTTGCTACAGTAGTAAACAACTTCCAAGACTCAATAAAACAAAAAATTGCTGTAGGTAAAAACATGGGTTGTCTCCCATAAGCGCTTTTCTTTAACGCCTTTCAGCTAGGCGCAGAAAGTGCAAATCAAGTAACATCGAGAGTAGAAGCATCAACATCATAACTTGTTCTAATAATAGAATCAAAAGGCAACTTCATTCTCTTTCTAGGGAAGTGTTCCATACCTTTCTTGAGAGGAAATTGATATTTAATATTACCTTCCCTCATATCAATAACAGCACCAACAGTTCGAAGAAAAGGTCTTCCCAACACAATTGGACAAGATGCATTGCATTCGATATCCAAGACAACAAAATCAACGGGGACAAGGTTATTGTTAACCGTAATATGCACATTATCAATCCTCCCCAAAGGTTTCTTTTTAACATTATCGGCAAGATTAACATCCAAATAACAATTTTTCAATGGTGGCAAGTCAAGCATATCATAAATCTTTTTAGGCATAACAGAAATACTTGCACCAAGATCACATAAGGCATTACATTCAAAGTCATTGAATTTCATTTTAATGATGGGCTCCCAACCATCTTCTAACTTTCTAGGAATAGAAGTTTCAAGTTTTAGTTTCTCTTCTCTAGCTTTTATGAGAGCATTTGTAATATGTTTGGTAAAGGCTAAATTTATAGCACTAGCATTAGGACTTTTAGCAAGTTTTTGTAAGAACTTTATAACTTCAGAGATGTGGCAATCATCAAAATCTAAATCATTATGAGCTACAGCAATTGGATCATTGTTCCCAAGGTTGGAAAAAATTTCAGCAGTTTTATCACAAGCAGTTTCAGCAGTTTTAGCAATTTCAGGCAGTTTTGTTCGCTTTGCACTAGGAGTAGAAACATTGCCAACACCAATTATTTTACCATTGATAGTAGGAGGTGCAGCAACATGTGAAGAATTAGCATTACTAGTGGTGGTAATAGTCCAAACTTTAGCTACATTATTCTCTTTAGCTAGTTTTTCATTTTCTTCTCTATCCCACCTAGCACGCAGTTCAGCCATTAATCTTATATTCTCATTAATTCTAACTTGGATGGCATTTGCTGTAGTAGTAATCTTATTATCAATATCATTATTAGGCATAACTTTCAATTTTAAAAGATTTACATCAGAGGCAAGTCTATCAACTCTAGAAGCAATAGTATCAATTTTATCAAGCTTTTCCTCAACAGATTTGTTAAAAGCAGTTTGTGTACTAATAAATTCTTTAAGCATAGCTTCAAGACCAGGGGGTACATTCCTATTATTATTGTAAGAATTCCCATAAGAATTACCATAACCATTACCATTAGCAGAAGGATATGGCCTATAGTTATTACCAGAGTTGTTCCTATAAGCATTGTTGTTGAAATTATTATTTTTAATGAAATTCACATCAACATTTTCTTCTTGAGCAACCAATGAGGCTAAAGGAACATTATTTGGATCAACATTAGATCTACCATTCACAAGCATAGACATAATCACATCAATCTTATCACTCAAGGAAGAGGTTTCTTCAACAGAATTTACCTTCTTACCTTGTGGAGCTCTTTCCGTGTGCCATTCAGAGTAATTTATCATCATATCATCAAGAAGTTTTGTAGCCGCCCCCAAAGTGATGGACATAAAGGTACCTCCAGCAGCTGAATCCAATAAATTCCGCGAAGAAAAATTTAGTCCTGCATAGAAGGTTTGGATGATCATCCAAGTAGTCAGTCCATGAGTTGGGCAATTCTTTACCAAAGTTTTCATTCTCTCCCATGCTTGAGCAACATGTTCAGTATCTAATTGTTTAAAATTCATTATGCTACTTCTCAAAGATATAATTTTAGCGGGAGGATAATATCTACCAATAAAAGCATCTTTGCATTTAGTCCATGAATCAATACTATTCTTAGGCAAAGATAGCAACCAATCTTTAGCTCTTCCTCTTAATGAGAAAGGAAACACTTTCAATTTAATAATATCACCATCTACATCCTTATACTTTTGCATTTCACAAAGTTCAACAAAATTATTGAGATGGGCAGCAGCATCATCAGAACTAGCACCAGAAAATTGATCTCTCATAACCAGATTTAGTAAAGCAGGTTTAATTTCAAAGAATTCTGCTGTAGTAGCAGGTGGAGCAATAGGTGTGCATAGGAAATCATTATTATTTGCATTTGTGAAGTCACACAACTTAGTATTTTCAGGAGTATTCATTTTAGCAACGGTAAATAAAACAAACTAGATAAAGTAAATGCAAGTAAATAATTTTTTTTTGTGTTTTTGATATAGAGAGCAAGACAGTAAATAAAGTAAAACTAGCAACTAATTTTTTTGTATTTTGATTTAGGTGCAGCAAACAAGTAGTAAATAAAATAAAGCAAGACAAAAACAAATTAAAGAGATTGAGAAGTGGAGACTCCCCTTGCAGCGTGTCTTGATCTCCCCGGCAACGGCGCCAGAAAACAGTGCTTGATGCGCGTAAATGTACACGTCCGTTGGGAACCCCAAGAGGAAGGTATGATGCGCACAGTGGCAAGTTTTCCCTCAGAAAGAAACCAAGGTTGATCGAACCAGGAGGAGCCAAGAAGCACGTTGAAGGTTGATGGTCACGAAATGTGATGCGGCGCAACACCAGGGATTCCGGCGCCAACGTGGAATCTGCACAACAAAACCAAAGTACTTTGCCCCAACGAAACAGTGAGGTTGTCAATCTCACCGGCTTGCTGTAACAAAGGATTAAACGTATCGAGTGGAAGATGTTTGCAAAGAAAACAGTAAACACAATTGCAGTAGATTGTATGCTATGTAAAGAATAGGACCGGGGTCCACAGTTCACTAGAGGTGTCTCTCCCATAAGATAAAGCATGTTGGGTAAACAAATTACAGTCGGGCAATTGACAAATAGAGAAAGGCATAACAATGCATATACATGATATGATAAATATAGTGAGATTTAATTGGGCATTACGACAAAGTACATAGACCGCCATCCAACTGCATCTATGCCTAAAAAGTCCACCTTCAGGTTATCATCCGAACCCCATTCAGTATTAAGTTGCAAAGCAACAGACAATTGCATTAAGTATGGTGCGTAATGTAATCGACAACTACATCCTTAGACATAGAATCAATGTTTTATCCCTAGTGGCAACAGCACATCCACAACCTTAGAACTTTCTGTCACTGTCCCAGATTCAATGGAGGCATGAACCCACTATCGAGCATAAATACTCCCTCTTGGAGTTAAGAGTAAAAACTTGGCCAGAGCCTCTACTAGTAACGGAGAGCATGCAAGATCATAAACAACACATAAACAATAGATTGATAATCACCATAATCATAGTACTCTCTATCCATCGGATCCCGACAAACACAACATATAGAATTACATATAGATGATCTTGATCATGTTAGGCAGCTCACAAGATCCAACAATGAAGCACAACAAGGAGAAGACGACCATCTAGCTACTGCTATGGACCCATGGTCCAGGGGTGAACTACTCACTCATCACTCCGGAGGCGACCATGGCGGTGTAGAGTCCTCCGGGAGATGAATCCCCTCTCCGGCAGGGTGCCGGAGGCGATCTCCTGAATCCCCCGAGATGGGATTCGCGGCGGCGTCTCTGGAAGGTTTTCCGTATCGTGTCTCTCGGTACTGGGGGTTTCGCGACGGAGGCTTTAAGTAGGCGGAAGGTCAACGCGGGGGCCACACGGGGGCCCAGGGGGCAGGTCGGCGCGGCCAGGGCTTGGGCCGCGCCGCCCTAGCCTCTGGCTGCCTCGTGGCCCCACTTCGTTATCTCTTCGGTCTTCTGGAAGCTTCGTGCAAAAATAGGACCCTGGGCGAAAGGTTCGTCCAATTCCGAGAATATTTCCTTACTAGGATTTCTGAAACCAAAAAACAGCAACTGGCTCTTCGGCATCTTGTTAATAGGTTAGTTCCAGAAAATGCATAAATATGACATATAATGTGCATAAAACATGTAGGTATCATCAATAAAGTAGCATGGAACATAAGAAATTATCGATACGTTGGAGACGTATCAGCACTTTCCTCTTGAAGGGCCGGCCCGTTTAGTATGTGGGGTCCACCACAAAAGCAAATGGGCTGGCCCAACTAATTAGTGGGCCGGCCCAGTAGTGGGTGGGGACCACCTTAAAGCAAGTGGGCCAGCCCAATTAGAGTGTGGGGTCCACCGTAACTCACATGGGCTGGCCCAAGAAGTAAGTGGGCCAGCCCGTTTAGTTGCTGTTTATATGCCGGCATAATATGCGCTTTAGGATTTTGCGGGCAGGCACATATGTGATTTCGATTAATTGGGCCGTTTAAGGGATGGGAATTCGTGATTTAGATACTGAGAATATTTACGCAGCATTGATTTCTGTCGGATAGCCTCACTTACCACAAGCACCAAAGAAAAAATGCGCGAAAGAACTATAAAAACTAACTAAATATTACATCAGCTGCAAGGCATTGAAAAAATATATTACAGAACCCAGAGAAATTGAATGGTAATTAAACCTAGCAATACAATGAAGCGATCCGGCAATCTTTTAAGTTGTCCATGCAGCACCTATATCTGAAACAAAGACATTACAAGTTAAGACAGCAACAATGGAAAGGCAAAGACACTACAATATTGTTTGCCAAAGAATTTGGAGCTCATCATTTCGTCGTTATAACAAGATCATTGTAATGCGCACAATAAGCAAACAAAGAGTGCATGCCGCATACCAACAGCCAATATAACAGAGCATGTTAGAATGAAACAGCAGACTTACTACTGTCGAGTCCCATGCAAACCAACATGTTCAGGGAGTACAAAATTGGCATGAACAACATAGTAGCAGGCTATAAATTTTGTAACAACGACTGAGCAAGATGAAGTTATGATGGCTACATCTACAGAGCAGGGAATGTAAACCAAAAATAGAAGTTACGATGGCAAAAGCTAAAGAGGAGGGAATGTGAACCAACATGTGCCAAGTGCAATTACTTCATTTTGGCCGTGAACTAAATAATACTCCTGAACTTATAGTGAAGGGGATGCAAATCAAGATGTTTCAGGATATAAACTTGTAATGAGCAACACATAGAGGATAGTTAATGCTGGAGCTTAGGATGGACCAGATACAGAATATAGTGGGATCACCTGTGAACTTGTATAAGAGGGAATGCAAACCAATATGTTCAGCTTTCCATATGTGAGCGTCATGCCAAGTCAGAGAAACAAGTCAATAATGCAGCTTTTGAAGAACAAGATGGCACGCAAAATTATTATCTAGTAGTATGACAAGTTTATTTGTACTACAGGCTAGATAGCAGAGTGATAGCATGCCAAACTAAGTCCTTACTTTGTTAGCTTACAATGAACTAGATACAAAACAATGGCATCACCTGTAGTACAGGGAATGCAAGCCAACATGTTCATGGAGTAAAAAATTGGCACAAACAACATAGTAGCAGGCCATAATTTTTGTAACAACGACTGAGCAAGATAAAGTTATGATGGCTAGATCTACAGAGCAGGGAATGTAAACCAAATATAGAAGTTACGATGCCAAAAGCTATAGAGCAGGGAATGCGAACCAACATGTGCAATTACTTAAAATTGGCCATGAACTAAATAATAGCAGGATGTTACTATAATACCTATAATTTTTGTAACAACGACTGAGCAAGATAGAAGTTATGATGGCTACATCTACAGAGCAGGGAATGCAAACCAAAATGTTCAATCGCTTAAAGTTAGCAATGAAGTAGAAAATAGCAACGTGTTACGGTCATAGCTAGGAATGAACTAAAAGAGCTTCAGACAAACAAGAATCTGAACCCAGAACATGGCGCTAAAACAAGGGACTTACATTAGGAGAAGCACTCTGTGGGAGTCACAGCAGATCTTCCTGGGGTTGATAGATCCGGTGATGAAGTACGCTACATGTGCTACTTGGGGTTGGAGAGACGGCCATTACACTTCATGGTTACTCATCTCATCTGCAAAAACGTAACGGCGCGTCGTTAGCACAAACAGGTTCCCCCAAGATTAAACAAGAACTTGCAGGCAAGCAATAGAAAAGCGACAGTAGAAGAGTTTAGATCATGCACTGCGCCGGTGAAGCAGATCCGGTTCATGCACAGCGGTGTCGGTGAGCAAGATCCGATGCGGTGGACGACGGATCCGGCGAAGCGGCTCCGGCGGGGTGGACGATACCGCAGCTGAAGCGACTGCGGTAGACTGCTGGATGAGCATATGGTTTCGAGGTTCGGCGGGGATGATCCGGTCCGGTTGATGACGGCGTCGATGAAGCGGCTCCGGCAGGCAGCCGGATGACGAGGATCGCGAGGCCTCGGGTAGGCCAGGGAAGTCCGGCGGGGATGTTCCGGTGCGGTGGTCGTGGAGGTGGGAGAGAGGGACTTGGGAAGTTCCGGTGGGTGGTCTGAGGGAAATGAATTTTTTTTGGGAGGGTTTCCGGGCTAGGGAGGTGGTGATCCAAAAAATGACGGGCAGACCCCCCCACCAACCGACTTTGCTGCCATCTCCACAGGGGTAGAATGGGAATTTGGAAGCGTGTGAAATTTTTGTATTTTGTGGGCGGGAAGTTTTGCCGCTATGAGATTTTGAATTTGGCCACCGTCCAAGTATAATGATAAAAAATTGTGAGACCGTACTAGTACCTCTGTTCAAGGCCGAGTGCAAAATCAAATCATCATCACGTTGAAAATTTGTTACCAACTTACCATGATCATGATCTACCTCTGAAAATGGGCGCATCCACTAAAACTTGCAAAGTATAATGATACAAATTTGTGAGACCGTACTAGTACTTATGTTCAAGGTCGAGTGCAACATCAAATCATCATTATATTGAAAATTGTGTTACCATGATCATGATATTTCTCTGAATTTGGCGCAACCGCTAAATCTCGCAAAGGATAATGATAAAAAAAGGTGAGATTGTACTAGTTCTTATGTTCAAGGCCGAGTACAAGATCAAATCATCATCACGTTGAAATTTGTTACAATGATCATGACATATCTCTAAAATTAGTGCATCCGCTAAATCTTGCACGTGGCGCATCTCGGTGCGGAGCAACAAGTCGGTGCTATCAAGGTTGAGGCGTCGGTAGCGTCATCGGGCTCTCATCTCTTGATAGATCTTCTACATGGCGCGGCGCACCACCCGCCGATAAGCAGTCACATGTGAGACCGAGGTGGAGACGTCCCCGGCATCCTCGAGGCGCGTCCGCCCTTCTACGAGCCAGCGTCGACTCAAGGTATGAATCCATGTGGTGTCTTAGATTTATTGTTCTTCTCTTATGATTATTTTGAGCCGAACATGTGTGCTCTTTCTCTGAATATATTGCTTGAAAAGCTTACCAAGTTACTTAAATTCACTTTGTTCTTAATCTTGCGAGCTAATATTGTTATTTTTAATGAACGGTGGTGTGCGCAAGCAGAGTTATTTGTGGATGTGTTGAGCTGTTAGGCATAAGTCGAAATCCTCATCTAAACGAGGCCTCAGATTAACACATAAAAAAGGTGTTCAATCTCGCCCACAATACCCTCTTCTTTCCTCTCCCTTTATTGGAACTTGTTTTGCAGACAAGGAAAGTGGCACGTGTAATGTGAGTAAAACCCTCTTAGCCAAAATCATCTACGAGCAAGATTTTCTATATTGTAGATGCCCCAATTGACTCTCATCCCCAAAGTAGTTTTTTTATGTCAGTATAGACTTCTTTACTGGATGTATACTATCGTACATGGCATGCATTTGCCTAATGAGCAACATTGTATTGCTATTCTAGCCAACCTGATCGATATGTCAAGCTTCATGCACGAGATGCCATGTTTAATTTACTCCCTCGCTCTGATCCATATTTCTTGATGTGAAATGAATGTGAATCGGAGGGAGTACTTTTCTTAGATAGTACTATATCATTTCAAAAAAAAGTACTACTACATCACAAATGCATCAAAAGAGTACTACATCACAAGACCACCACGGTTGTACTAGTAGAGTTTAATGCTGAACTTCCAAAGGGATTAAGATTACACATATGAACTTTAAACATGACCAGGAGCATGAGGGCCAGCAGCAGGGGCGTTGACGTGGAGCAAGCTAGGCAAGACGTAATTCTGGAGGAAGAGGCCATATGATGCGTACTTGGCCTTGGTTGCAGGGCGGTGTTTCCCCCTATGTACTTAGGCCTACACCCATCGCATGTTGGATCAGGCTGTGGATGTCCTTCTAGAGAAATTTGCCACATAATGGGCAAAATAGCTCCCCGCGCGCATGCAGAAACGAATTTCACCACCCTTCAGCCGCTTGAGAACATAGCGGCTTTTCCGGTCCCTGCGCACCTTGTTGTTGTCCATGTCATCAGAATACTCCTATGAATTATTAAGTACTACATAATCAGGTTTTTTATGACAGATCGAATAAATACTCCACTAACATAATCAAACCTTAGAAACCCTAAAATTAAATGTGTAGAACAAGTAAATGGCAGAAGAAATCGTAATAAATCATGAGAAACCCTATGAACAACCATGAACATTAGCCACAACAATTGCAAGTCCACTAAGTATGAACACATAAATTGATTATATGACTACATGGCAGATTAGTCGAAATTAAACTAGAATCTGATCTTACGAATCGTAGAATCAATTACATCTACAAGAACAAGGTAGGATATCAAATCAATCAAGAACCAGGCTCGTGCAAACCATGTGAACAGCAATATGACACAAAGAGGGTTGGGACAGTTTCGGTAAAAGAGAAGTACCTCCTCGTCATCACCCTCAACATCCTCCTGGAACTGAACGTTTGGGCCGAAATCGTCGAAGGGGTCGAGGTTCGCGTCCAGCATCGGGCCTAGGAAGACCTCGCCGTGGTGGCCTGCAACGCCGTGCACATCTTCGGCGGGATAAACAACGTTGGTATCCACCTTCTGCTCGACGGCCAGGACGCCCGTTTCGACCGAGGTCGAAGAACCAGACAAGCAGAGGAGACGAGCGGCATGGGTGCCCGGTGAAGCCTCACCCGTCGTGACGGCCAGGATGCCCATTTCGACCGAGGTCGAAGAATCCGACAAGCAGAGGAGACGAGCGGCTTGGGTGCCCGGTGAAGCCTCACCCACCACGACGGCCACTACCGTAGAGGCATCCTCTGCGTGGGCGGTCGCCTATTGCTCCGCCTCGTATGCAATACCTATCTTCATGCTGTTGTGGTTGGAAACGGGAAAGTCGATGCCTCAGAGGTGCGGTGAGTGGATGGGGGTTTTCACAGTGTGGGGGAGGCAAGTTGGGGGAGTGGAGAGGACGAGCTCGCGAGAGATGATGAGGCCGATTATGTTATAGCCTCCGACTCCCTGTATCCAGTAGTGGACGCGTGAAGTCATGCATGTACTCGACTTTCCACTTTCTGGGAGACGTGTACGAAACTTTTTTTGTGTGGACCATTTAACTTCATGTGGGACTCATGTATACCAATACTTCCAAACGTCATAAGTAATTCAAAATCATTCAGAATAATATGAGACCTTAACATTTTATTTTTTGTGTCAGATATTGTCTATGAAAAATAACATCCTTCAAAAAATAAATCGCCTATGCCAATCCGATCATGCCCGTCTACTCCAACTAGCTTCCTCGAGTAATTTGTCACCTTACATTCTTAAAATGAACCAAAATTTGGCACAGGGGTGCATCATCACATGGAAAATGATGTTACCATTCTGTCTTCCCATTTTTTTTTGAATTTTTCAAAATTGTCATGCCCTAACGGAAAAAATGTACTCCTTCTAAGAAGCATGTATCAGAATGGCATTACCAAAACCTAGGGGTGGGGTGGGGGGAGGGGGGCACATGGTGGTGTGATGATACATCACATTTGGACCACACAACACCATTTGGACCAACCAAAAAAAAACACCCTACACAAACCCTGGTCAAAACTAGTTTGACCAATATTACAAAAGTTGTACGGAGTACATAATTCAGAAACCGTCAGAAATATACGAAGCATTCACGAGTCCCCAAAGTCAGTGACTTTGAGTCACTTACAACTGTGGTCCACATATCAGTCACCCAAAGTCATGGCAAAGTCAGCTTGGCAAAGTCACCGACAGACAAAGCAAGCAGTGAACAGACAACTCCGTAGCACTGAAAAGACATC
>JAUUTY010001797.1:0-20000 GCA_030979885.1 Lolium multiflorum
GGTTCTAGTATGTCTACAGCGCGCAACCGTGATATGCTTTGTCATACATGTGGTGGCAAGGGTCACTTCAAGAAGGATTGTCCTAACCGCAAAGTTATGATCATTAATGAGGACAATGAATATGAAACTGGAGACGATGCTGATCCGGATGCTCCGGAAGATGATGATTATGACAGCGATAGTTTTGATGCTTATCCTTCAGAAGCTCAAACTATAGTTGTTTCACAGCGTGTTCTCAATGTGCAGCCTAGTGCATCTACGCAGCGCTGCAATTTGTTCCAAACAAAGGCACTTGTTGGTCCTGATAAAGCTTGCAAGGTTATTATTGATGGCGGAAGTTGTCGCAATTTAGCAAGCAAAGAGTTATGTGCCAAGCTGAAACTGAAGTATCTACCGCACCCGCATCCATATTATATTCAGTGGTTGAGCAATAATGGT
The DNA here is from genome assembly GCA_030979885.1 of Lolium multiflorum. NCBI lineage: Eukaryota > Viridiplantae > Streptophyta > Magnoliopsida > Poales > Poaceae > Lolium > Lolium multiflorum. The sequence continues at coordinate 439 of JAUUTY010001797.1, forward strand.
GAGATGAAGGTGAGCCACATGGTGCGTGTTGATTTTGAGATTGGACCGTATAAGGATTCCATTGATTTTGATGTGGTTCCTATGACGGTGTGCCATCTCTTGTTGGGCCGGCCATGGCTCTATGACCGTTCTGTGCAACACAATGGCCGCGCCAATACATATCACTTGGAGTTCAAGGGCAAGAAAATTAACTTACAGCCTATGTCACCACAACAGATTGTCAATGAGTCTCGTCAGAAGATTGAAGTCAATTTGGAGGATGCATCCATAGATAGGTGTCAACACCCGGATTTTTAAGTCCAGATGCCTATTATGCCATTCATCGCAATCCCAGGAATATTGTTTTTGCGAGACATAATAGATTGATATCTCAACACATCATTCATTACATCACATAATTGTCTTACATAGAGGGATCACATGATCCAGTCTTAATACATCATAGTGGATCTAGAGATCCTATTACAAAACACATAGCGGAAGCGAAGTAACGATTGCGGTCCATCTATTCCACAGGCAACTGTTGACGTCAGGAGTGATCCTAGTTGTCGTAGACGTCCTGCTGTCCATCTTCCTCGTACTGCTGTTCCTCTTCATAGTCTGGCCATTTGAATAGCCAGGGACAAAGCCATGAGTACTTTAAAGTACTCGCAAACTAATACTAATGTAAGCACTATCAACTATAGTAAGGGGGATGCTAAGCTCTAGGTTTATTTGCATAAAGCCAAGTTTATTTCATAAACATTTAGTAAAGATGCTTGAATCGCTAGACTAACTCAAGGGGGAACATTAGTGTCATTCCCACAACTCTGTTGTGATTCCAGTCAAAGTCACCAGTTCAGGTTCAAAACACAAGTCACCCTTCACATGTCACATTTTTGAAAATGGTCTGATGACGGAACAGTATGGCCTTTCCAATCGTCCGTAACCGTGGACACGGCTATTCGAATAGTTCTACACTCTGCAGAGGTCGTACACTTGTGCCACAATATTTGCAATAATCCGTCAGGGTTAACTGGCCCTGATTTATCATACTCCGTATGCGGACTACCAACCATAACCTTTCACTTATATACTCTAGTACAGGCACCTCTCCCCATGAGCTTGGCCTCCCGGTGAAAACCAACCTGTTAACCCGGGAACTGCACAGGGCTTGGGCCGGACAATTCACCTCATTCACGTCATATCACATCATTTCTTTTGTAGAGGCAGCCCTCGGCATAACCCCGATGACGCTTGTTTAGAGGGAACCCATACTAAAGCACATAAATTTCTAGTTAAGCCCTTACCCATGTCGGGTATTGTGGGGGTACTTGCAAAATTGGAATGGTATCGCATCCGAACCCAACCATCAGTTTTTGTAAAATTCACCAAGTCATTCACAAGCCATATTCACCTTCAAAATCTTTCAATAGAATGAGTCATCATTCCAAGGTTTTCAAAGTCATTTCATTTCACATTTTCCCATCTAGAGTAGTCAATTTTATTTGTTTAGCACTAGCAACTAGTCATGAGGGGTGCTAACTAGCTTGTCTTGCTCTAGGCTAACTTTGATGCTCTTGTTCTACTCTATATCTAAACCAAGTGAATCATGAATCAAAAAGTAAGCTTTGATAAACCAAAGTCAAAAACTTGTAAGGTAAAAACTTGGGATAGGATCATTAAGCATAAATTAAATGGGGATGAGGCCTTGCTCTTGTAGAGCTTTGCCTTGGGGTATCTTGCAAGAATATTAGCTTGCCTTGAGTGGTGTACTGATCAAAGTGGTCTTCTTCTTCCTGGAAGTAGACCTCCTCCTCCTCGGTGTACTCCTCGGTACTAGCGTCTAAATACGAGTATAATACACACAATTACCACACAAAGCCTAAGTACTAGACTAAGCACACACATAAATCACTCCTACTAAGCTATCAATCAACATGCTTATTAGGTGAGTGGATTTCATTTTATTCTTAAGAAAAATAATTTCCTCTCATTATAAATATTAATTAGAGTTTCTATTTATTTCTTGAGAGAAAATAATTTCCTCTCATTGAATATTATTAAGATTTAATTTCCTTCATGAATAAGATGTGACCTAGGTTGACTAAAGTCAACCTCTTCACAAGTATTAATTGGGAAATGATTTAAATGAGGTACACCACCTCATGCCTTTTTATTACTCATGATTAATGATTTAATATCATCAACTAATTTAATATGAGTTTAAAATTGACCATAGTCTATACCCCATATTAACTTAGTTGAGGCAAGATTTAAATGAGACCACTACATCTCATAAGATTTAATAAGTAGCCTTGAATAATTTAAATACTACTATGAAAATGATTGAATATTTTTAAATAAGAACCTAGGGATTATTACTACATGTGTCACCAATTCTCATTGAATCCCTTGGAGTAAGTATTTAAATGAGAGGCTACACCTCATACCATTTAATTCTAACATGGTAAGGATCTAATATTATCAACAATTCATATGAGACCTAAATGACCAGAGTCTCTAGCTTATTTTGAATTGTTCATGACAAGATTTAAATGAGAGAAATATTCCCATAAGATTTATTAATAGTTTTGGACAATATCTTTGACTAGAAATAGCCATAAAGTCCTTTAATTAAACTAGGCCATGATCATTCAAGGTAAGCATGGCATATTTTTGCAGAAACAATTAGTGTAAGTGAAATGTGAATTATAGGAGTTGGAATCAACTCAAAAGCATTTTTGGTTGATTTTTAAGAATTAATCTAAGGCAGAAAAGTCCCTGCCTTGTTATTTTTATCATTTAAATTCTATAATAAATCTAAGGTTGAGGCCAGTGTAGTCTTATAGATAATTTAACAAGGTTTCCAAATATATAAAATTTGTTCAATTTGGTTTGGTAGATTTTATTCTATTTAATTTTCAAAACAGCATCTGAGAAGAAATAATTAATTTCGAAATTTATTTATTTGAATGGTGGGCTTGGCGGGAAACGGTGTTGGGCCACAAAGAGGAAAAAGATTGGGCCGGCCCAGCTATGCCAACGGTGCACGCGGGCCGCCTGACAGGGAGGGCCCCAACTGTCAGCCAGTGTTAAAACCCGAAGCGGTATGTTTCGATGTGGATCGTTGGATTAGGGTGGGATCGGACGGACGCTAGGCATCGTCGTCTCCGGCGAGAGGGGACCTTACTGGCGACGACGGTAGGGGGTCGGCGGCGACCCTGGGCTCCGGCGAGCGACGGCGTGGACGCGAGGCGACGTTGGCGTTGACGACGAGGCTCCTGGTACACGCGGCTCGCTCGGGTGGCTCCAATCGACGGCGAGGATCGGGTGCGGCGGCTACTCCGGTGAAATTGGGCGGCGGTGACTAATCGAAGAGGGGAGGTGGTCGAGGAGAGTGAGAAGAAGGTGGGGAGCAAGATGGTGTGAAGAGAAATGCAAGGGAGGGTCTCCTTTTATAGTTGGCGCTCGAGGCCGAGGTGGTGGCTCAGGTCGTCCATGGCGACGTCGCTACAGGGCGGCCCGGCTCGGGCACTGACGCAGGTGCGTTGGCGACGTCCTTGCGAGCACGGAGAGCTTGACGGCGAGGAAAACTGTGCCGTGACGCGAGCAGGAGGTCGTCATGTCTGTCACGGGTACCGGCGGAGGTCGTCGACGATGGCATCGTCAGCAGGTCGAGCGTCCAATAGGGAGTGTCTGGCGACTTCCTGGTGAGGTGGGGAGTGTGCGTGCGCAAGGAGAGAGGGAGAGGAGGACAGACGCGACGGGCGAGCGGTGCTCTGTGCGCCCGTGTCGTGACCATGCGCGTCATGGCACGTACTGGGCGTCCTGGGCGCGCGTCGTTTGGCCAGTGTCGGGCTCGTCTCGGGCTAGGGAGGGTACAAGCGTGACGAGGAGAGTGTGAGGGAGGGCCAGGACATGCTGATGCACGCTGGAAGTGAAGGGAGAGAAAAATGACATGGTGGAGTGCATGTCATGCACGACATGGCTTTGTCTTCCAATATTTTGCACAAAGCAAGGGTCTCTGGTACTGCAATGATGCAAGAGGGGTAGGAGAGGACTCAAGGTGACATAGGTTTGATAGTTGGGGCAATTACACACTGGATAAAGCAAGGTATAGGGTTGGCAGGTTGGTGCACCAAAGGTGTTCGATGAAATGGCCGCAAGAAGAAAAGATGTGAATTTTTGATTAAATTTTGGTGGGTTGTAAACATATAATAATTGAAGTCTACTGGTGGTGGTGGTGGTCAAATTTGAAGTGGTTTGTGAAATTTCAAAATGGGGATGATCTTCTCTTTGTTTCAACATCACCACTTGTCACTCTCATACTGGTCAACCTAGTCAACTCTAGCCTTGGTGGTCAACATGAAAGTTGCTCACTTTGACATGGTCTTGGATGACATGGCTTTGGTTTACCAAGTTTAGTTTGAAGAAAAGTAAAAACCAGGGGTTAAAGTGGGGAACATTTTATAATGTGGCCAAATGACCATTAGTGCATGTGAGCTCATATTTCATTCAAATTTGATTTGGTTTGAGTTTGTTTGATTCCAAAGGTGTTTATATGTGTTTAGTAACCAAACACAACCAATGGTGCAAGCCATAATGGTCTAGGTTCAAGATTTGGAAAAATGGCCATATCTACATATGTGTATTGGAAAATCTTCTTATTTCCAATTTGATTTGGTTTTTCTTGATCTCCTTGATGTGGTTGAGGTTGAATATGATATAAGAAAACAATCCAAGCAATGGAAACAAGTTTGATGGTCTTTGGCTCAAATTTGTATTTTTGGCCATGTGCACATATGTGCATTTCATATATTTATTTCCATTTCTTTATTTATGATCAAAGGTCATGGTTTAGGGTTTATTCAATGTTAGATTGGGTTTGGTAAAGTTTTCAAACCATTTGTGCAAGGTAGGGGTGTTTAGGTCAAGTTTTGGAAAAATGGCTATGTGCCACATATGCTCCTATGCATAGGTTTGATTTCTTTTTATTTTCTTTGGTTTCAACTTGGAATTGGTTTGAGAAGTACTAGGTAAGGTTTATGAAGGTTTTCCAATCCTCTATATAAAGTGGAGAGGTCTAAGGTAAAGTTGTATAGAAATAGCCATAGGCACATATGTCCTTTTTCTTATTTAATTCCTTTTATTTCATTTTAACTAGGATGGTGAAAAAAAAGGGGGGGGAGGTTTAGGGTTTAGTGGAGTATCACAATGGTTCACCTATATCTTGAAGAGTAAGCATGTTATTAGTCAATATTTGCATGTTAGGGTTATTGGCCCACATATTTTACTTCATTTGAGTTCCTTCTTATTTGATACTATTTTGTTGTGAGAAGATTAGGGTTTAGGGTTTTGGGAATTAGGTTCAATGCAATAAATAAACAATCATGGCAATATCACCACATATAAGCATGCTCACTATGTACCAAACTTAATTTAATAAAAGTTTTTGTTGGTTCTCATTTTTGGAAAAAGGGAATTCATTTTCTCTTTGTTTTAAATTTTTGGGATGTTACAATCCCTTCCCCCTTAAACAAATCTCGTCCCGAGATTTTAAGAAAAGTTAGGTTCCTAAGAAAGATTGAGCAATTTGATTCACAGAAAAACATACTTGGTATGGCCTGAGGTGCTTCCTGTGCTTCTGCTGTATTCATGTGGTAGAGTCGGCCGTTATTGGTGTTCTGGTTCTTTCTACCTGCGAAGCGGCGTTGTTGCTGGGCAGGTGCAGCAGTGTTGGCGGCAATCCTGGCAAGCTTCTTGGGGCACTCATTGGAGTAGTGACCCACAACTCCACATTCATAGCAGTTTATAGTTGACTTATCTTTGGGGTTGATGGGAACAGTGTTGCTTCCAGTCTTTGGGGCATTATTGGGGTTGTTATTGTTACCATTGGGGTGGTTGTTGGTGTTGTTGGGGTTGCTGTTGTTGTTGTTGCTGTGGTGGTTATGGTTGCCTCCGGGCTTCGGGGGTCCTCGGTTATTGTTGGAGTAATTGGGGCGAAAATTCTGAGCAGGGGGCTTGTTGTGTCTTGGGGTGAATCCTCCAGAGGAGTTGTTGCGGTACTTCTGGGTATGGTGGGGTCCATTCTGGTTCATCATCCTGCGCTTGCGGTTTTCATTTGCCTGATGCAGCTTTCCTTCCATCTGTATGGCTGAGTCCACTAGGGCTTCGAGGTCAGCGAACGGAATGTTCACTAACACAGTTTGCATCTCGTCATGCAGTCCGTTCAGAAATCTTTCCTTTCTCTTCTCATTGGTGTCTGTCTCATCCGGGGCGTACCTTGACAGTGTAAGAAACTTGTCGCGGTATTCCACCACGGACATCCTTCCTTGTTTGAGTTCGCGGAACTCGTCTCTCATCTTCTTGATCAGTCCTTGGGGCACATGATATTTGCTAAACTTCAGCTTGAAGTCTTCCCAGTTCATCATTTGTCCAGCATTCATTGCGCGGGCACTTGTCCACCAGGCTCTTGCAGGTCCTGACAGGTAGTGGGTGGCAAACAGTACTTTTTCTGCGGCTTCTACTCCCGCAACTTCTAGGTTGTTCTCCATTGTCTGGAGCCAGTCATCTGCGTCAAGTGGCTCTTCGGTCTTGCTAAACATCGGAGGGTTGGTGTTCTGAAAGTTCTTCAGCTTTGATCCTGGGTGATCATGGTTTCCATGGCCCTGATTGTTCTGAGCAATCTGCTGCAGTGCAGCTAAGTTGGCTTGTCGTTCAGCTCTCGCGGCTTCGCGATCTTCCATCATCGTCTGGATCATCTGCATCATTGCGTCTTGGTTGCGGTTTGGTGGGGCCATCTGAAGATTGAGATAGATGATAAGATAAGAGGGAAATTTCTATGGTTTATTTGAGTTAAAGTTCACAAAGTTTTCAAAACTTGAGTAGTGTTGAGGGGGTAAAAACCAACAACACTTTTTCATTTATACCAAGCATCACACATTACAAGGCTAACACATCGTTGGTTTTAAGAACCATTCATCGCTCTACTATACAAAAGGGATCCTGATACAAACTCACACCTACGATAGTGCTTTAATAATACTACTCTTCAGGGGGAATTCTTCGTCTTCACTGTTGAGGTGCTTGGCGAAGGGCGAGGGCGTTGTCCAAATCCCTGCGGGTTTTGTACAGCCTGAAGTCCTGGTGTGCTACATAGTGGTTCATCTCCGTGTGTGGTGGTATGGTCATCGATCTTCCCATGGAGTCATGTCTTGGGTAGTAGATGAAACGAGTGTTCCGGATCTTGTTCTCATTTTGTCCACACAGACGGGCGATTGCTTCTTGCATAGCTTTGACTAGTCCTTCCTTCCAGGTGTTTCCCGTTACAGAAAACCATATGGTTTCCCATACCGGGGCTCCAAGCTTTCTTCCTAGATCAGCAGAAACTTCCCACCGAGGTGGTCCTCCCAACTGATTATTGAAGGATGTTCCGAAGAACTCAGGGTACGGGTGTCCTAGATATTCCACTAGTTGCTTCAAATCCTTTTCGAACTTCAGTTCTCCTCCATGACCAAGCTGATAGCACTCCCATTGGTATTCCATCTGTGAGCAATTAGGATAAGTAAGTTAGAGAAGTGATCAAGTGTGCAAAATTTTATGTAATATTTACAAGGAAAAGTGGAGTATGGATCTCTTATTTTGGAAAAGATCTCAAGGATAAGAGTGAGAATAATTTTTCATAAATATTCCCTTCATTTGTTTTGAAACTAAATTTTTCAGGACGTCCATTCTAACTAGGGTCTCCTAAGGTCAACAATGGCTCTGATACCAACTTGTCAACACCCGGATTTTTAAGTCCAGATGCCTATTATGCCATTCATCGCAATCCCAGGAATATTGTTTTTGCGAGACATAATAGATTGATATCTCAACACATCATTCATTACATCACATAATTGTCTTACATAGAGGGATCACATGATCCAGTCTTAATACATCATAGTGGATCTAGAGATCCTATTACAAAACACATAGCGGAAGCGAAGTAACGATTGCGGTCCATCTATTCCACAGGCAACTGTTGACGTCAGGAGTGATCCTAGTTGTCGTAGACGTCCTGCTGTCCATCTTCCTCGTACTGCTGTTCCTCTTCATAGTCTGGCCATTTGAATAGCCAGGGACAAAGCCATGAGTACTTTAAAGTACTCGCAAACTAATACTAATGTAAGCACTATCAACTATAGTAAGGGGGATGCTAAGCTCTAGGTTTATTTGCATAAAGCCAAGTTTATTTCATAAACATTTAGTAAAGATGCTTGAATCGCTAGACTAACTCAAGGGGGAACATTAGTGTCATTCCCACAACTCTGTTGTGATTCCAGTCAAAGTCACCAGTTCAGGTTCAAAACACAAGTCACCCTTCACATGTCACATTTTTGAAAATGGTCTGATGACGGAACAGTATGGCCTTTCCAATCGTCCGTAACCGTGGACACGGCTATTCGAATAGTTCTACACTCTGCAGAGGTCGTACACTTGTGCCACAATATTTGCAATAATCCGTCAGGGTTAACTGGCCCTGATTTATCATACTCCGTATGCGGACTACCAACCATAACCTTTCACTTATATACTCTAGTACAGGCACCTCTCCCCATGAGCTTGGCCTCCCGGTGAAAACCAACCTGTTAACCCGGGAACTGCACAGGGCTTGGGCCGGACAATTCACCTCATTCACGTCATATCACATCATTTCTTTTGTAGAGGCAGCCCTCGGCATAACCCCGATGACGCTTGTTTAGAGGGAACCCATACTAAAGCACATAAATTTCTAGTTAAGCCCTTACCCATGTCGGGTATTGTGGGGGTACTTGCAAAATTGGAATGGTATCGCATCCGAACCCAACCATCAGTTTTTGTAAAATTCACCAAGTCATTCACAAGCCATATTCACCTTCAAAATCTTTCAATAGAATGAGTCATCATTCCAAGGTTTTCAAAGTCATTTCATTTCACATTTTCCCATCTAGAGTAGTCAATTTTATTTGTTTAGCACTAGCAACTAGTCATGAGGGGTGCTAACTAGCTTGTCTTGCTCTAGGCTAACTTTGATGCTCTTGTTCTACTCTATATCTAAACCAAGTGAATCATGAATCAAAAAGTAAGCTTTGATAAACCAAAGTCAAAAACTTGTAAGGTAAAAACTTGGGATAGGATCATTAAGCATAAATTAAATGGGGATGAGGCCTTGCTCTTGTAGAGCTTTGCCTTGGGGTATCTTGCAAGAATATTAGCTTGCCTTGAGTGGTGTACTGATCAAAGTGGTCTTCTTCTTCCTGGAAGTAGACCTCCTCCTCCTCGGTGTACTCCTCGGTACTAGCGTCTAAATACGAGTATAATACACACAATTACCACACAAAGCCTAAGTACTAGACTAAGCACACACATAAATCACTCCTACTAAGCTATCAATCAACATGCTTATTAGGTGAGTGGATTTCATTTTATTCTTAAGAAAAATAATTTCCTCTCATTATAAATATTAATTAGAGTTTCTATTTATTTCTTGAGAGAAAATAATTTCCTCTCATTGAATATTATTAAGATTTAATTTCCTTCATGAATAAGATGTGACCTAGGTTGACTAAAGTCAACCTCTTCACAAGTATTAATTGGGAAATGATTTAAATGAGGTACACCACCTCATGCCTTTTTATTACTCATGATTAATGATTTAATATCATCAACTAATTTAATATGAGTTTAAAATTGACCATAGTCTATACCCCATATTAACTTAGTTGAGGCAAGATTTAAATGAGACCACTACATCTCATAAGATTTAATAAGTAGCCTTGAATAATTTAAATACTACTATGAAAATGATTGAATATTTTTAAATAAGAACCTAGGGATTATTACTACATGTGTCACCAATTCTCATTGAATCCCTTGGAGTAAGTATTTAAATGAGAGGCTACACCTCATACCATTTAATTCTAACATGGTAAGGATCTAATATTATCAACAATTCATATGAGACCTAAATGACCAGAGTCTCTAGCTTATTTTGAATTGTTCATGACAAGATTTAAATGAGAGAAATATTCCCATAAGATTTATTAATAGTTTTGGACAATATCTTTGACTAGAAATAGCCATAAAGTCCTTTAATTAAACTAGGCCATGATCATTCAAGGTAAGCATGGCATATTTTTGCAGAAACAATTAGTGTAAGTGAAATGTGAATTATAGGAGTTGGAATCAACTCAAAAGCATTTTTGGTTGATTTTTAAGAATTAATCTAAGGCAGAAAAGTCCCTGCCTTGTTATTTTTATCATTTAAATTCTATAATAAATCTAAGGTTGAGGCCAGTGTAGTCTTATAGATAATTTAACAAGGTTTCCAAATATATAAAATTTGTTCAATTTGGTTTGGTAGATTTTATTCTATTTAATTTTCAAAACAGCATCTGAGAAGAAATAATTAATTTCGAAATTTATTTATTTGAATGGTGGGCTTGGCGGGAAACGGTGTTGGGCCACAGAGAGGAAAAAGATTGGGCCGGCCCAGCTATGCCAACGGTGCACGCGGGCCGCCTGACAGGGAGGGCCCCAACTGTCAGCCAGTGTTAAAACCCGAAGCGGTATGTTTCGATGTGGATCGTTGGATTAGGGTGGGATCGGACGGACGCTAGGCATCGTCGTCTCCGGCGAGAGGGGACCTTACGGCGACGACGGTAGGGGGTCGGCGGCGACCCTGGGCTCCGGCGAGCGACGGCGTGGACGCGAGGACGTTGGCGTTGACGCGAGGCTCTGGTACACGCGGCTCCGCTCGAGGTGGCTCCAATCGACGGTGAGGATCTGCGGGTGCCGGCGGCTACTCCGGTGAAATTGGGCGGCGCTGGTGACTAATCGAAGAGGGGAGGTGGTCGAGGAGAGTGAGAAGAAGGTGGGGAGCAAGATGGTGTGAAGAGAAATGCAAGGGAGGGTCTCCTTTTATAGTTGGCGCTCGAGGCCGAGGTGGTGGCTCAGGTCGTCCATGGCGACGTCGCTACAGGGGCGGCCCGGCTCGGGCACTGACGCAGGTGCGTTGGCGACGTCCTTGCGAGCACGGAGAGCTTGACGGCGAGGAAAACTGTGCCGTGACGCGAGCAGGAGGTCGTCATGTCTGTCACGGGTACCGGCGGAGGTCGTCGACGATGGCGTCGTCAGCAGGTCGAGCGCGTCCAATAGGGAGTGTCTGGCGACTTCCTGGTGAGGTGGGGAGTGTGCGTGCGCAAGGAGAGAGGAGAGGAGGACAGACGACGGGCGAGCGGTGCTCTGGTGCGCCCGTGTCGTGACCATGCGCGTCATGGCACGTACTGGGCGTCCTGGGCGCGCGTCGTTTGGCCAGTGTCGGGCTCGTCTCGGGCTAGGGAGGGTACAAGCGTGACGAGGAGAGTGTGAGGGAGGGCCAGGACATGCTGATGCACGCTGGAAGTGAAGGGAGAGAAAATGACATGGTGGAGTGCATGTCATGCACGACATGGCTTTGTCTTCCAATATTTTGCACAAAGCAAGGGGTCTCTGGTACTGCAATGATGCAAGAGGGGTAGGAGAGGACTCAAGGTGACATAGGTTTGATAGTTGGGGCAATTACACACTGGATAAAGCAAGGTATAGGGTTGGCAGGTTGGTGCACCAAAGGTGTTCGATGAAATGGCCGCAAGAAGAAAAGATGTGAATTTTTGATTAAATTTTGGTGGGTTGTAAACATATAATAATTGAAGTCTACTGGTGGTGGTGGTGGTCAAATTTGAAGTGGTTTGTGAAATTTCAAAATGGGGATGATCTTCTCTTTGTTTCAACATCACCACTTGTCACTCTATACTGGTCAACCTAGTCAACTCTAGCCTTGGTGGTCAACATGAAAGTTGCTCACTTTGACATGGTCTTGGATGACATGGCTTTGGTTTACCAAGTTTAGTTTGAAGAAAAGTAAAAACCAGGGGTTAAAGTGGGGAACATTTTATAATGTGGCCAAATGACCATTAGTGCATGTGAGCTCATATTTCATTCAAATTTGATTTGGTTTGAGTTTGTTTGATTCCAAAGGTGTTTATATGTGTTTAGTAACCAAACACAACCAATGGTGCAAGCCATAATGGTCTAGGTTCAAGATTTGGAAAAATGGCCATATCTACATATGTGTATTGGAAAATCTTCTTATTTCCAATTTGATTTGGTTTTTCTTGATCTCCTTGATGTGGTTGAGGTTGAATATGATATAAGAAAACAATCCAAGCAATGGAAACAAGTTTGATGGTCTTTGGCTCAAATTTGTATTTTTGGCCATGTGCACATATGTGCATTTCATATATTATTTCCATTTCTTTATTTATGATCAAAGGTCATGGTTTAGGGTTTATTCAATGTTAGATTGGGTTTGGTAAAGTTTTCAAACCATTTGTGCAAGGTAGGGGTGTTTAGGTCAAGTTTTGGAAAATGGCTATGTGCCACATATGCTCCTATGCATAGGTTTGATTTCTTTTTATTTTCTTTGGTTTCAACTTGGAATTGGTTTGAGAAGTACTAGGTAAGGTTTATGAAGGTTTTCCAATCCTCTATATAAAGTGGAAAGGTCTAGGGTAAAGTTGTATAGAAATAGCCATAGGCACATATGCCTTTTTCTTATTTAATTCCTTTTATTTCATTTTAACTAGGATGGTGAAAAAAGGGGGGGGAGGTTTAGGGTTTAGTGGAGTATCACAATGGTTCACCTATATCTTGAAGAGTAAGCATGTTATTAGTCAATATTTGCATGTTAGGGTTATTGGCCCACATATTTTACTTCATTTGAGTTCCTTCTTATTTGATACTATTTTGTTGTGAGAAGATTAGGGTTTAGGGTTTTGGGAATTAGGTTCAATGCAATAAATAAACAATCATGGCAATATCACCACATATAAGCATGCTCACTATGTACCAAACTTAATTTAATAAAAGTTTTTGTTGGTTCTCATTTTTGGAAAAAGGGAATTCATTTTCTCTTTGTTTTAAATTTTTGGGATGTTACAAGGCGAGAGAATTGTAATACCGTGAGTGATATAACGAAAAGTGAGCGAGTGCATTCCTTAGTTTCATTAGCCACCAAAGAAGACATGAGAGAATTTAGTGAGGATCCTACGGCCATGCCTCTTGTGCTTTTGTACAGGGGTACGGTTTTGGTTTCTAACGACATGACCCCTCTTCCTCTTGGTGTTTCTAATGTTTTGCAGGAATTTGGCGACGTGTTTCCGGAGGAGGTACCCGCAGGACTACCACCATTGCGAGGTATTGAGCATCAAATTGACTTGATTCCCGGAGCTTCGCTGCCCAATAGGGCGCCATATCGCACTAATCCCGAAGAGACGAAGGAGATACAGAAGCAAGTACAAGCGCTACTCGACAAAGGTTATATCCGCATAAGCCTTAGTCCTTGTGCTGTTCCTGTTATTCTAGTTCCTAAGAAAGATGGTACTTGGCGTATGTGCGTAGATTGTAGAGCTATAAACAACATTACTATTCGATATCGTCATCCTATTCCCCGTTTAGAGGATATGCTAGATGAATTGAGTGGTGCTGCTGTGTTCTCTAAAATTGATTTGCGTAGTGGTTATCATCAAATTAGGATGAAAGAAGGGGATGAGTGGAAAACAGCCTTTAAAACAAAATTTGGTTTATATGAGTGGTTAGTAATGCCTTTTGGTTTGACTAATGCACCTAGCACTTTCATGAGACTGATGAACCATGTTTTGCGTGAATTTATTGGCAAATTTGTGGTTGTGTACTTTGATGACATATTAATCTACAGCCGCAATGAATCTGATCATATTATACATATTCGACATGTTTTGCAAGTGTTGCGTGATAATCAACTCTATGGTAATCTTGAGAAGTGCACATTTTGCAAAGATAAGGTCATATTTCTGGGTTATGTTGTCTCTAAGCATGGAGTAGAAGTAGATGAGTCTAAAATTGAAGCTATTCAAAATTGGCCTACTCCCATGAATGTGAGTCAAGTTAGAAGTTTTCATGGTCTAGCTGGGTTTTATAGAAGATTTGTGCCCAACTTTAGTACTATTGCTGCACCTTTGAATGATTTAACTAAAAAGGGTGTTGTCTTTGAGTGGGGCGCAGCCCAAGATCATGCATTTGATGAACTGAAACGATTGTTAACTTCTGCACCGTTGCTTGCACTTCCTGATTTCAATAAGCAATTTGAGATTGAATGTGATGCTAGTGGTATTGGAATTGGTGGTGTGTTGATGCAAGAGGGTCGCCCAATTGCATATTTTTCTGAGAAATTATCTGGTGCTAAGTTGAACTATCCAATATATGATAAAGAATTGTATGCTTTAATTAGAGTTCTTGAGGTTTGGCAACATTACTTGTGGCCAAAAGAATTTATCATACATTCTGATCATGAAGCTTTGAAATACCTGAAAGCCCAATCTACTTTGCATAAGCGTCTAGCTAAGTGGGTTGAGTTCATTGAGTCTTTTCCATACATTATTAAACATAAGAAGGGAAAAGATAATATTGTTGCTGATGCTCTATCTAGGAAGAATATGCTATTAACTCAACTTGATGTTAAAATTCCTGGTTTAGAGATACTATGTGATTTGTATGCCACTGATCATGATTTTGCTGAACCATATCGCTTATGTGCTCTTGGTAAAGCATGGGAAAAATATCACATACATGATGGGTTCTTGTTTAGAGCTAACAAACTATGTGTTCCAGAATCGTCTGTGCGTTTGCTCTTATTGCAGGAATCACATGCTGGAGGTTTGATGGGTCACTTTGGGCGTGAGAAGACGCTACTCATGCTAGCTGACCACTTTTATTGGCCAAAGATGAGGCGGGACGTGGACAGGTATGTGAAGAGATGCATTACTTGCAACAAGTCCAAGTCCAAGCTGAAGCCTCACGGTTTGTATACTCCTTTACCGGCACCTACTACACCTTGGGAGGATATTAGTATGGATTTTGTGTTGGGTTTGCCGCGTACTAAGAGAGGCCATGATTCTATATTTGTGGTAGTGGATAGATTCTCTAAGATGTCACACTTTATTGCCTGCCACAAAAGCGACGATGCGTCGCATATTGCTAACCTGTTTTTCAGGGAGATTGTACGTCTACATGGAGTTCCAAAGACTATTGTTTCTGATCGTGACGTGAAGTTTATGAGCTACTTCTGGAAGACGCTTTGGAGAAAGCTGGGGACAAAGCTGCTTTTCAGCACTACTTGTCATCCCCAAACTGATGGTCAAACTGAAGTGGTGAATAGAACATTGTCACAACTGTTGAGATCCATGATCAAGAAGAACCTGAAGGAGTGGGAAGAGTGTTTGCCGCATGTGGAGTTTGCTTACAACAGGGCGGTACACTCTACCACGGAGCTGTGTCCTTTTGAGGTGGTGTATGGTTTCAAACCCATTACTCCACTTGACTTGTTGCCTTTGCCCATACATGAGAGAGTCAATATGGAGGCATCCAAGAGGGCAGATTTTGTGAAGAAAATTCATGTGAAGACTAAAGAGTTGATCGAGAAGAAAGGCAAGAGCAATGCTGCAAGGAAGAACAAGAAGCGCAAGGAGATGTTGTTCAAGCCTGGTGATTTGGTCTGGGTACATTTTCGCAAGGATAGGTTCCCACAGCTGAGGAAGTCTAAGTTGAAGCCTCGTGGTGCTGGTCCTTACAAAGTGATTGCCAAGATCAATGATAATGCATACTCAATAGATCTTCCAGAGGATGAGTTTGGTGTCAGTAATTCTTTCAATGTCGCTGATTTGACACCATATGACGGAGAAGACCTTGGAGCGTCGGGGTCGACGCCTTTTGAAGGGGGGAGATGATGAGGACATCCCTACCTCACTACTACCTCCGTCATTGCAAGATGAAGATGAAGCTGTGAAGCTCAAGTCCAATGAAGTTAGGATTGGACCAATGACACGAGCTCGTGCGAAGCTACTTAAACAACAGGTGAACCCAAACGATCGCAGAGGAGAGCTGGAGAAGCTGGACGTGAAGCTGGACATGGAGCTGGACGTGAAGACATCCCATGGACGCGCGAGGGAGGAGCGGGAGGCATGCGCGAGAGGAGGAGTTCAGGCCGGTTCCAGGCCCGGTCAGACCGGCCGTGGCACCGGACCACCCGGTCCCAAACTGGATTCTACGCCGGTGCCATCCGGGCCAATCCCGGGGCCTTAGACGCTACATCCGGTTTCAGCCGGTCCCAGATCCGGTTGTAGACCGGACCACCCGGTCCCAGACCCGGTCGACCGGATTCCAGACCGGCCGAGTCCGAGTCTGTCTCGACCAGATCTGTTCTGGGTCGGTTATTTTGTATCCTTTCGACCAGAACTCGTCCCGGACGCTTATATAAGTGCCTTGGACGACCCCCTAGTTGTTTTAGACCACGTTTAAGATAAACCCTAGTTCATAGTTGTTTGCTAAGCAAAACTATTGTTCCCCAACTCTCCAATTCGTTGCGATCTGGAGTTTTATGCTACTGAAAGTTTGTGTGATCTGCTGTTCCATTGGGGATTAGAAGATTGCAATTTACCGCTTCGTGGTCGGCGGCTACGTGCGCAAGTGTGTGGAGTTGCGAATATCTTGCAGGGTTGAGATCTGTTGCATTGGCTACAGGAATCAATCGAGAGACTTCGTCGGCGTCATACAAGTTATCTACACCATATCATCGATTCCCTCCGCTGCATACACCATCGTGTTCATCACCACCGTCGCTTACTGAGAAGATCGGGCCACCCCTTATCACTATGTCTTATGAAGTCAAGCATGAAGAGAAGTGGTTTTGGGTTTCAAACATGGAAATTTCAAAAACCTCCCAAAAACTTCATTTTAGAGTGACTAAGAAGGATACATGCTTCCCTTTTCATTTTCATGTTTTAAACTTGTTTAAATCTTGGTCAAACCTAGGATTTGACCAAGATACAAATGGGCACAAAAAATAAAAAATGAAAAACAAAAGCACATAGTGTTCTTATGTCATATCGTAAGCATTCAAGTTGATAAACAAGGTCTAGATATATCCAAACCAGACAAATCATGTATCTACTCCCTGTCGATCTTATGAAGTCTAGCATGAAGAAAAGTCGTTTTGGGTTTCAAACATGGAAATTTCAAGAACATCCCAAAAGCTTCATTTTAGAGCGACTAAGAAGGATCCAGGCTTACCTTTCCATTTTCATGTTTTAAACTTGTTTAAATCTTGGTCAAATCTAGGATTTGACCAAGATTCAAATGGGCATAAAATAAAAAAACAGAAAAATGAAAAACCAAAGCGCACATAGTCTTCTTATATGTCATATAGTAAGCATTAAAGTTGATAAACAAGGTCTACACATATTCAAACTAGCTAGACAATCATGTATCTACGCCCTAACCCCTAAACTCTGTCTTATGACGAAGTCAAGCATGAAGATAAGTGATTTTGGGTTTCAAACATGGAAATTTCAAAAACCTCCCAAAAACTTCATTTTAGGGTGACTAATTAAGAAGGATACAGGCTTCCCTTTTCATTTTCATGTTCTATACTTGTTTAAATCTTGGTCAAACCTAGGATTTGACCAAGATTCAAATCTGCATCAAAATTCCAAAAAAATCAGAAAAATGAAAAACCAAAGCACATAGTTTTCTTATGTCATATAGTAAGCATTAAAGTTGATAAACAAGGTCTAGATATATTCAAACCATACAAATCATGTATCTACCCCTAACCCCTAAACTATGTCTTATGAAGTAAAGCATGAAGAGAAGTGGTTTTGGGTTTCAAACATGGAAATTTCAAAAACCTCCCAAAAACTTCATTTTAGAGTGACTAAGAAGGATACATGCTTCCCTTTTCATTTTCATGTTTTAAACTTGTTTAAATCTTGGTCAAACCTAGGATTTGACCAAGATACAAATGGGCACAAAAAAATGAAAAAAATGAAAAACAAAAGCACATAGTGTTCTTATGTCATATCGTAAGCATTCAAGTTGATAAACAAGGTCTAGATATATCCAAACCAAACAAATCATGTATCTACTCCCTGTCGATCTTATGAAGTCTAGCATGAAGAAAAGTCGTTTTGGGTTTCAAACATGGAAATTTCAAGAACATCCAAAAAGCTTCATTTTAGAGCGACTAAGAAGGATCCAGGCTTACCTTTCCATTTTCATGTTTTAAACTTGTTTAAATCTTGGTCAAATATAGGATTTGACCAAGATTCAAATGGGCATAAAATAAAAAAACAGAAAAATGAAAAACCAAAGCGCATATAGTCTTATTATATGTCATATAGTAAGCATTAAAGTTGATAAACAAGGTCTAGACATATTCAAACTAGCTAGACAAATCATGTATCTACCCCCTAACCCCTAAACTCTGTCTTATGAAAGTCAAGCATGAAGATAAGTGGTTTTGGGTTTCAAACATGGAAATTTCAAAAACCTCCCAAAAACTTCATTTTAGGGTGACTAAGAAGGATACAGGCTTCCCTTTTCATTTTCATGTTCTATACTTGTTTAAATCTTGGTCAGACCTAGGATTTGACCAAGATTCAAATGTGCATCAAAATTCCAAAAAAAATCAGAAAAATGAAAGACCAAAGCACATAGTTTTCTTATGTCATATAGTAAGAATTAAAGTTGATAAACAAGGTTTAGACATATTCAAACAAGAAAAATCATGTATCTACCCCTAACCCTAAACTTTGTCTTATGTAGTCAAGCATGAAGAGAAGTGGTTTTGGGTTTCAAATATGGAAATTTCAAAAACCTATCAAAAGCTTCATTTTAGAGTGACTAAGAAGGATCCATGCTTACCTTTTCATTTTCATATTTTAAACTTGTTTAAATCTTGGTCAAACCTAGGATTTGACCAAGATTTAAATGGGCATAAAATTAAAAAAATCGGAAAAATGAAAAACAAAAGCACATAGTCTTCTTATGTCACATATATATATAGTAAGCATTCAAAAGTTGATAAACAAGGTCTAGCTAGACATATTCAAATAAGACAAATCATGTATCTACCCCTCTAAAACCATAAACTCTGTCTTATGAAGTCAAGCATGAAGAGAAGTGGTTTTTGGTTTCAAACATGGAAATTTCAAAAACCTCCCAAAATTAAAGCTTCATTTTAGAGTGACTAGTTAAGAAGGATCCAGGCTTACCTTTTCATTTTCATGTTTTAAACTTGTTTAAATCTTGGTCAAACCTAGGATTTGACCAATATTCAAATGGGCATAAAATAAAAAATAAATAAAATAAAAAACCAAAGCACATAGTCTTCTTATGTCATATAGTAAGCATTCAAGTTCATAAACAAGGTCTAGACATATTCAAACCAGACAAATCATGTACCCCCTAACCCTAAACTTTGTCTTAATTATATATGAAGTCAAGCATGAAGCAGAGAAGTGTGGTTTTGGGTTTCAAACATGGAAATTTCAAAAACCTCCCAAAAGCTTCATTTTAATTAGACTGACTGGTTAATTAAGAAGGATCCATGATTAATTACCTTTTCATTGTCATGTTTTAAACTTGTTTAAATCTTGGTCGAACCTAGGATTTGACCAAGATTCAAATGGGCATAAAAATTCAGA
>JAUUTY010001798.1:0-20000 GCA_030979885.1 Lolium multiflorum
CAACAAGTATACATGTACAATATTTGCTCTAGTATACCAACAAGCAAACTATAATTCATGCTCCAGTATTGATAAATGAATATAATTCATGCTCCAGTATTGATAAATGAATATAACAATAAGCCAAGCAATTAAAACAGAAGTAAAATTCAAGTTCCTAGAAAAGCAATTAAATACACTACTGCTGCAATAATATACCAGATCAGTGCCAGAAATAAACCAACTATACATGTACTGTAGCATATCATATAAACCACTGTAGCATATCCTGATACTTTACTACACCAGATACATTTATACCAGATTAGGGTATATTAAAAATAGCTCATTTACTTGCTGTGAGCATTTCCAAAATGATAAAATTCTTTACTACACCAGATACATTTATACCAGACACATATTTATCATATATTATATTTTTTCTGCATATCTGGCCAGTAATTACATCCATTTATAAGAGGCTCCCTTTATGTTCCACTATAACACTTTAGGGTATATTAAAAATAGCTCATTTTACTTGCCAAGTGCCCAAGGACCAAGCACAATGAAGTGCTCAAAATGATGACTAACAGTAGTAATTCTTCTCTGACTAAATTAACCAGGGCATTTTATTTTGTAGTATTGATTATTTAAGAATAACATTGATAAACCAATATAACCAGTAAGCATCCAAAATACAAAGCTGTATCCATCTGAACATTCTAAATGCTGAATAGCTCTAGTATACAAGTATAACCAGTAAGCAAATATAACCAAAATACAAAGATAACTAGTATAACCAGTACTATTCATGAATGTTGTTAGCTATCTTTCTTCAGTTTTAATTTATTCAGAACTTACTCAAATTTACTCTTTGTAGCAGAGTAGCAGAGCCCCTATTCAAATTTCTTATCATACAAAGATAATTTCACTAATTAACACTCAAACAAAAATAAAACAGCATGCCCATGTTAAATCCTGGACTTGGTGTCTGAAAAATTATTATGACAATGCAGCAGAGATGCACATCATGCATACACAGCAAGCAAAAATTTAAATTCACCAACAGTATGCCCATGTTAAATCCTGGACTTGGGCCATGTTAAATGAAAATCTATTATACAGATCTGCAAAGATGGATTCTATGTATGAATTTGATTGAAATTCTTCTCTGGCCAATATAGTTTACTACATCAATTGAAATTCTTTGATTGAAATTCTTCTCTGGCCAATATAGTATTAACCAGAGAATTCAAACATTGCCAGATTATTTAAGCATCACTTCAATTAAATGACAGTAAGAAACTTGCATTTTTATCTGCTTGTGTGTACTGTAGCATATCAGACTTGCATTTTTATCAAATTAGTACAAGCTTCACATGTGACCATGCAAACAAGGACTACAAATACCACCAAGCATGCATCTCTATCAAATGACTTTCCCTGATCAAGCTATCCTGCAGCTAACTAGCTAGTTGAGCAAACAGAAAATGCTAACAGTAACCTTGAGGCAAGAATGAAGTGACTACACAGTTCTGTTAATTAATGGACCTAGTCCAATGCACTGAGTTCATATTCTTGACAATTATGTCACCTCACCGAGAGATCATATTCTACCTTGTTCATTATGAAAACATGGTGAAGTTCTTCCCCAATGCAAGAAATTAATAATATCCAAAGAGCAGACACAATTCGACATACTAGCAAAACATCTGTAATTTGACTCATTCACAAACAGACACGAATGAGAGGTCACCTTCATTCACAAACATTCACAAAACATCTGTAATTCGGAAATTGAAGGAGAGGGGAGGGGGAGAGGAGAGGGGCAGACGCTCACCTTCGGATGAGGGGTCGTCGACGAGGATGCGGGCGGCGGCGAGGCTCCTCTGGCGCGGGCTCCTGCTCCTCCTCTCCTCCTGGGCTGCGGCGAGGCTCCTCGCGCGGGCGGCGGGCTCCTCTGGGCGGCGGTGATGCTCCTCTGGGCGCGGGCGGCGGGCTCCTATGGGCGCGGGTGAGCAGGAGGGCAGCGAGCGGTTGGGCGCGGGCGAGCAGAATGGCGGCGAGCGGTTGGGCGCGGGTGAGCAGCACGGCGGCGAGCGGTTGGGCGCGGGCGGGCTAGGGTTGGAATTGGCTAAGTGGGGGAATTGGGGAAGGAGAAAGGGGGCGGACCGGTATATGGCTAAGTGTTGGAATTGTGGCGCACCTAAGCCAACATGCGCCACGAATCTTCAAATTCGTGGCGCATGTTGGCTCACGCCACATGGCACTTAGCCATATAGTTCTCGTGGCCAGTTTGGAATATGGCTAAGTGTAAAATTTGCGCACCAAAGCCAACATGCGCCACAGAATCTTGATTCTGTGCGCATGTTCGCTTTGTGCGCCACGAAATTTTACACTTAGCCATATTTCTAAATCCCTGCATCATATTAGCTAGTGTTTTATTAATACATTCCAAGAAATGAAGGTTCAATTAAAAGTATTTCCTTTAATACATTCCAAGAAATGAAGGTTCAATTATGCAAGTTAATTAATATAGATAATTCAAAAAAGTACATATATGGATGTTTGTGTCATACACACACATATACACACATATATGGATGTTTGTGTGTCATACACACACACATATACACTTCTCGGTTCCGATCGGTGGCTAGCTAGCGTTTCTTGACAATGTTCTTGCCCTTCTTCATCGCGGTTGTTGAATACTTTAGCCCGGCCACCTTGAGATTTCTTCTCGTGTAGGGGCAACCTTTAGCCGGTAGGGTGGTCTTCCTTCTTACTTTTGAATAAGTAGTAGGCTTGTCGAAGTACTTGTCAAATTCCTCTTCGATCTTCGGATCGCCGTTCTTGTCGATGTCTTGCTTGTCGGCTTCTCCTTCCATTCCGATGATGCTCCTCTTGCCCCTCCTCACGACCACACGGCTGGGCTTTGACGGGTCGGTAATGAAGAAGCATTGGTCAACTTGGGTAGCGAGCACCCACGGCTCATTTTTCGCGGAGGGGGTCTTCGATTTGGCATCGGGTATAACCATGGTGGTGAAATATAGTCCATCTTTTTCGACGCTCTTGGCCCATCTCACACGGAACATCGGTATCGTCACTCCAACGTAGTCGAGTTCCCAAATCTCCTCGATCCTTCCGTAGAATCTTTCCTTGACATCAGTCTTGTCATCGGTGTAGGATAGCATAGTTACTCCTGAGTTTTGATATTCGCTATTCTTGTCCTTTTCCTCGGTGTAGAATCTATAGCCGTTGATGTCGTACGACTGATAGGTCCTTACGTTGTGCCCGGGTCCCTGCGACAGGGAGAATATGAGTTTCTGCTCTTCAGTAGAAGGCATCGGTGCGGGACTTTCCAGTAGCCTTTTCTTGAACCACCCCGTGAAGTTGGAGTTGTGCTCTTTCGTAACGTCCCCTGTTTTCCTCGGCCGTCCTAGGTCGATGAACTTCTGCTCGATTAAGCTTTTGTGCTTATCCACCCAAGGGCTGACCAATTCTATGTGTTGTAGCGCGACTCGGTGTGCCCTGTCAAAGTCGGCGTGTCGACCAGCGATGCCGACATGCATTGCGCGGTAGCCCTCGCGGTGACCAAACCCTGCTAGCCTGCCGACGTGCTTCCTGGTGGGCAGACCGACATCCTCGTTCTCGGTGCTTAGGTAGTTCTGGCAGAAGGAGATGCACTCGTAGGTGAGAAAGCCCTTGGCTATGCTTCCATCTGGACGGGCCCTGTTGCGAACGAATCCTTTGATGACACCGTTCAACCTTTCGAATGGCATCATGTTGTGCAGGAATGTCGGCCCGAGGTGGATGATGTCATCCACTACATGGACAAGCAGATGCACCATGATGTCGAAGAACGCTGGCGGGAAGTAAATCTCGAGCTCGCATAGTATCTCGACGATCTCTTCTTGTAGCCTGTTGAGCTGCTTAACGCCGATGGACTTCCTAGAGATGACGTCGAAGAAGTTGCAGAGGCCAAACAGCGTCTCGCGGACGTGGTCGTCCATTATCCCTCGCATCGCAACGGGAAGTATCTGTGTCATCAGCACGTGACAGTCGTGAGACTTCATCCCGCTAAACCTCTTCTTCGCTACGTCCAGATATCTGCTTATCTTCCCCGAGTAACCGTGTGGAACTTTTACACCTAGGAGGCACTCGAAAAACCTCTCGAGCTCCTCCTCGCTCAGAGTGAAGCAGGCAGGTTTAAGCACCACCACCTCATTCTTCTTAGCCCTTTTGTGGTGACCCTGAGTCGTTTCCGTCTGTTCATCATCATCATCACTATCGGTGGGGTACTGAAGTTCTTTCTTGAGGCCAAGCAATTTCAGGTCGGTTCTTGCTTTCGGGCCATCCTTGGTCCTCTCCGGCATGTTCATCAGAGTGCCAAGTAGGCTCTCGGTAACGTTTTTCGTGATGTGCATGACATCGAGGCTATGGGGCGTGTGGAGGACCTTCCAGTACGGCAGGTCCCAGAAAACAGACCTCGCTTTCCATACTCCCAGCAGCGGCGATTCTCGCGGTCGC
This sequence comes from Lolium multiflorum, assembly GCA_030979885.1. Lineage (NCBI taxonomy): Eukaryota > Viridiplantae > Streptophyta > Magnoliopsida > Poales > Poaceae > Lolium > Lolium multiflorum. The sequence continues at coordinate 4,510 of JAUUTY010001798.1, forward strand.
TTCTTTCCCGGCGCGGGGCACTCTTCCCAATTTTCCAAAAGCTCGGATATTTCTTCGCCGCTCCTCGGTCGTGGGGCTCTTCCGAGCTCCTCTTCGCCGTTGAACAGATCCTTGCGTTTTCTCCACGGGTGATCGAAGCGAAGCCACATTCGAGTCCCTTGGAACACAGTTTTACAAGACCCGGGAGGCTTCGGCAGCTGCAGATGCGGGGTCTTATCCATGCACTTGACACATCCCTTGAATCCGTGGTTCACCTGGCACGATACATATGCGTAACCAGGATAGTCCTGCACTGTCGTTAGCAATGCGGCTCTGAGAGGGAAATAATCTCTTTTGTACGCGTCCCAAGTAGGGGCCGGCGTCTGCCACAGCGTGGCTAACTCCTCTTTCAACAGACCGAGATACAGATGCATGTCCACGCCCGGTTGTTTTGGCCCCTGAATAAGAATACTCATGTGTACGTACCGCTGCTTTGTGCACAGCCAGGGGGGAGGTTGTATGGCCATACAAACACGGGCCAGGTGCTATGCGTGCTACTCTGGTTTCCAAAGGGATTGAGTCCGTCGGTGCTCATGCCCAGACGAATGTTCCTCGGTTCGCTCCCGAACTCATCTGCGAACTCAATGTCCAACGCATTCCACTGGCTAGCGTCTGCAGGGTGTGTCAGGATCTTGCCCTTCTCCGGATCATCTGCGGGCTTCTCCCTTTCCGCGTGCCATTGCATGAGCTTTGCTTCCTTAGGATCTACGAAATACCGCTGCAGACGGGGAGTGATAGGAAAGTACCAGACAACTTTCAGAGGAACTTTCTTGTTCCCTCTCTTGTACCGTCCTTGGCCGCACACCGGACATGTGGTTCTATCCTTGTACTCATTCCGAAAAAGTGCACAATCATTGATGCATGCGTGGTACTTTACGTGCGGTAGGTCGAGTGGGCAAACTACTTTCTTGGCCTCGTCGATACTTGTCGGCAATGTGTTGTCCTTGGGAAGACGAGCATGCCAGGATTTCATGTTATCGCTGAAGCTGCTGTCGGTCCATTTGTGTTCCGCCTTCATCTCCAGACACTCGAGCGTTACACTCAAGCGTGTATCCTCGGGCCGGCACCCTGGATACAATGGAGTCATCCCGTCTACCTCCATTTGCGCCAGCTTGGCTTCAGGTTTGGCGTTGCCCGTGTCCTTCAGGAGAAGCTCTTGAACATGAGGGTCCCGCAGGGCCGACGTTAGCGGCGTCTGCTTCCTCTCGGCATCTCCACCACCATCTCCTCCGGCATCATCATCTCCTTCATCGGCCTCTCCTTCCTCATGATGAACACCATGTTCGGGAGACTCTTCGTCTTCTCGCCCGATGTCGGCCTCTTCTTCATGACCAACATTTGCCGCCGGCTCCTCGTTGAAGCCGAGCATGAAACCGCGCCTGAGCAGGTGTTCCTCCAGTTGTCCAGAATCAGGGTCGATCCACTGCCGGAGTCCGCATTTTCGACACGGACATCTTATCAGGGTCATGTTGTTCCTAACCATGTCGGCCTTCGCGTTCACCTTGTATCTAACCACTTGTCCTTCCCTCATATGGACGACCATGGTTGACTGCATCATACATATATAGAGCAAAAGAGAGTTAATTAGAACCACACACACCATGCATAAACACACATGCATGCATGATCGCCGGAAAATTTCGACATGACCTATCCTAAAAGTGGGACATATGGCTAGTGCAAGAATTTGCCGAAATGGAAATGAATCAACATTTCGGCAAACATCCATGCACCACACGCCGGCACAAACCAACAACACAAATAAGCTTCTTCGCAAGCAAACATTCAACCACAACACAAAGCTCAACACATATAAACATCATCTTCTCGCCACCGCAAACCGTCCGGGAGCGCGATAATAATCTTCACCTACAAAACATCCATACACACAAAACATGCATCCAATAGTACTCAACCTCTCACAAATCTACCAACATCATGGTGGAGCAAGAGGATGGGGTGGTGGAGACAAAACAATGGACCATGCAAGAGGGAAAGTGGAGGAGGAGGGAAAGAGAATTGTGGTTTTTAGTACCCCTCTACAAGTTGGTGTGGCTTCCCCTCACAAATATGCCCACAAAATAGGCTTAGAGCTATCAACAATGGAGAAAAGTATGACCAAAATGGAGTGGGAGAGAGGAGGAACACGAGCTGGTTGGAGAAGACAAGAATGGAAAGGGTGGTGGGTGGAAGAAAAGAGGGGGAAAGCTGCCTCCAAAAGTGAGATCTACTATTCACTTTCTGTGGCGCATTAGCTGATATGCGCCACAGAAACATGAACTTCTGTGGCGCATAACAGCTCATGCGCCACAGAATCATGGTGGCGTGAGCCGGGGGTGGTCCCCGCAGGAAATTCTGTGGCGCATGGACCAACGTGCGCCACAGAAACTTAACTTTCTGTGGCGCACGCTGGACCATGCGCCACAGAATTTCCTTCGGCCATGTGCAGTGGTGGACCCAGCGTGGGTCCCACGAACTTTCTGTGGCGCACTGCTCACCGTGCGCCACAGAATCTCCATCTTCTGTGGCGCACGTGCAAGCATATGCGCCACAGAAACATCAATTTTTTTATGGCGCAGTTTTGTGGTGCGCCACAGAAATATTTTTGTGGCGCATGATCTGTTTGGTGCGCCACGAGGTGGTACAATAGGAATTAACCTAAGGTGGGGGTTTCCCAAATCCACAAGGGGATAGTAGAGGCATAAGCCAATTTATCTAAACATCATCTCTCCCTCATGAAGGTGGGGGTGGAGGTCTATTTATAGGGAACCACTAAGGAGGGGTAGTTTGGGGAAACTAAGATACAAGCACAGCCATACATGTGGCAGATTAGGGTTTAGATTGTGAGTGGTCACGACATCGGCGGCAGTGCCGGCGTGGGGAGGGCGGCAGTGCCGGCCCAGGCGGCAGTGCCGGCCTGTGTAGGGCGGCAGTGCCGGCCCTGGAGCTTCCAGCTCCTCTTCCTCCTTCTCTTCCAAGCTTCCGTGACATCGGCCTTGCGTCCTCGGGTCTCCATGGCATCCTCTCTTCTCTCCGTACTTGTCGTCGAGTTCCTATCATCAAGATATGACGGAGTATGAAGTAGTATATCGTCCCAACTAGGCGATTCGAGGCACGCGTAAAGGAGAAGATTCACCTTTGCGTGCCGTCTTGGCGATGAAGCACATGATGCGGTGAAGACCGAAGGTCGCCCCGTATCATCTCCCCCCACTTGAAAAAGAGTCGTCCTCGACGATAGCTCTTCATGAACTTGTATAGGAGGTAGATGACAACCACACTTGAATGTCGCTTCGCTTGTCAAGAACCCTATGAATAGCACAAGAAAAGCCAAACAACACTCAAAGCATAGCCAATGTTCCACGGGTTTAGCAAGAGAGCGTAAGTAGAAGGAGGTCACCTTAGCATAGTGTCGGTGTGCTCTCATGGAGAGATCTTGTGTAGTCGAAGTATGGGGTTGAACCCATTCGTTGACGCTCATCCACAAGTCACTTGTACCTTCACACAACAAAGACCAAGCAAAGTATATGTGTGTGTGATAGAGGAGCATATCATCAACGACATGTCCATTCATGTTCACAACACCGTTAGCACAACACAAATTTATCAAGAATAATGCATGTGCAAGGTCAATGTGTAAGAACTCCATATGACCATCTTCCAAATGTGGAAACACAAAAACTCCAAATTGTGAGACGACTATGATGTCCATCTCATGTAGAAACTCATGTGCATTATTGCACTCAAGGCATCGGAAAGAGAAATTGTTCAACATCCTTGAAGCAATAAGTGGAGAATTTGGCCAAAACACATACGGAAGAGTGTCCAAAATATCATCAACATGTGTGCACACAAACCATTGGAAAGAGAAATTGGTCCTCATATTTGGTGCAACACACAACATATCATCCAAAAAGTTCATCAAGAAGACATTTGTACAACCGTGTGCGCCAACAAACCAAATGAAAGAGAAATTGGTCAACTTGTTTGAGGCAACACCAACGGTAAGAATCACATCATCATGCTTGCAAAAGAACCAAGAGAAAGAGAAATTGTTCGGCATGTTCAATGCAAAGCATGGGAAAGGTATTAGAGCCGGGTTCGATCTTGAACTCACTTGTATTATGCTCTCAAGAGCTCGTTTGGTCAACTCGTGCTCAATCGAGGTTGACCTTGTCTTCCGTGTACCTACACACACAATAGGCAAAGCAAAGAATGTGTGTGCATGGTATATGAACACATCATCCATCATGATGGTCCATCTCTTTTGCACATCACCATTAGCGTTAAGCAAAGCATCATAGTATATGTGGTGAATATGCGGAGTAAACACATGAACATGCTCAACATGGGCATAGGCAAAGTCTCCCAAATTTGAGAGAGCTATGGGGGCAATCTCATTTACAAGCATATTAACATTATTGCAAACCAAGCATTGGAAAGAACAATTGTTCAACATTTTGGTTGCATTAATGGGAGAGTATTGCAAGCATCTAGCACAAAACATGTTCAACATTTTATCATTGTTGTCGACAAACCTAGGGAAAGAGAAATTGTTCATCAGGGTTGTCACAACATAAGCATTAGCATCATCATTTTCATTGCAAGCAATACATGGGAAAGAGCAATTGTTCAACATATTGCAAGCAATAGGAGAGAAAGTGAAACTCTCATAGCATGGCATGGACATATTATCATAAGCAACTACTTCCACATGATCAACAATGGTGGTATCACAAGTATCACAAGGGAAAGTGAAAGAAGCATATGACATAGCAATAGGATCATCCAACTCATGCATGCACTCATCAAGCATCATGTCCACTAGTGGGATCATGGCATCATCAACACCCATATAGGTACCTTTGTAGTCCGACTCATTTGAAGTGGGTGTTGGGGAAGAGGTAGGCTCCATGTGGCCTCCATGTTCATCTTCAATCAAGCATGGTGTGATAGCATCATATTCATGCACCATGTACATCTTCTTTTCCATGATCGGCGTCTCGTCATCCATGGGACCTAATGAGACACAAGGAAACACACTAGAGGTAGAGGGTAAGTTGTTAGAATTCGAAATGGCCTCACATGACCTATCAACTACCACTCTCATCTCACTCGGTGTATCACTCATATCCTCAAGGTGGAGGCACTCAAGCTCATGTATAGTGGATTCACTCATCTCACATATAGTGGAGTCACTCATCTCACATATAGTGGAGTCGCTCATCTCACATATAGTGGAGTCGCTCATCTCACATATAGTGGAGTCCATCATCTCCATGGCAATGGCGTCGTCGATGTCCGAGCAACCTAGCAAAGAGGAAGACAACACAAGAGGAGTAGAGGTTAATGTGTTAGAAATCAAAGCGTCCTCACTCATCTCATGTGGTGTGTCACTCTTGCTCTCAAGGTGTTTGAAGTAGGATTTGCACTCGGCTTTATCTTGTAGGGTCATATTGGCTTCAAGAGCTTCTAGCTCGGCAAAGTAGGCTCTCATCTCGGCCTTTTCTTGTGGTGTCATTTTGGGTGGCTCTCACTAGGAAGGGTGTATGTATGTGGTGGAAGGAAAACTACCAAAAGGTCAAAACTCGCAAACCAAAATCGAGAAAATGGTTCAAGTTAGAGAATAACCGATATGTACTCACACACACACTCAAAGCACACGCAAAAGGCTAAGAACTCTATATGGTGGTAGGTGAGGAAGTGGATAGCAAACGAAAAGAACCAAAGAAAATGTCTATTGTCAAATGTGGGTAAGATCCAAAGTCAAACTAGATGGACCTGGCGCGCTTTGCTGCGCCGTCTTCTGTTGTTGGCCATTGTTGAGATAGATCATTTTATTCAGCGTCACATTGCAAAGATAACCTTAAAAACTTTTTCAGAACAAAAAAGTATTATAAACATCCGTGGAACTGGATATTAGGACTGGGATCCCCTAGCAAATGGCGTTTTGGAAGGTGTTTCTTATGTTTTGTACCACCATCTACAAATGAAAATAGTTAGAAGCATAAGTTGAGCATTCATCCTAAAAAGAATCCAGTGTGAACAAAGAGCAAACCTGTTGTTTTTTCTTGGTTATGTCTTCTGCAGGTGCTACTCCGGATTCGTCAGCCATCTTCTCCAAGTCTGTTGTGCCTGTGTCCTGATCCTTTAATACATGTATTTATCGACGAAAAACGTCACTGAATTTCCCCTATATTTTTGGCACAAAAAGGAGGAAAAACTATAGTTTCTCTATGACATCTGTTAGTCACCTTGATATTTTCAGGGGAAGTAGATTCTTCATATGTTTAATGCAAAGGTCCACTTTCTTAACATATCTGGTCCTAAATGTATCCACATCTATATGTGCGACTAAATGAACTGCAAACTCAAAAAACAGTATCCTTATGTCACTCAGCCATAGCAGCAATAGGGATGTCTTGTACAATTTCATTTGAGAACGCAGGCGCAGCTGAAGAGAAAAGAGAGAATTGCATGAAAATATTTAATCACATAGTAAGAAAATTAACACTTTCGAAAAAGTATACAGCAAATTAGCCTATCTATGCAAAATAGGGAGCAAACCTCTTTCTGGATACTTGCAAAATTGAAGAAATGTGAGCACACACATACACAATGCATATGACCCAAAGTTTAAACCAAAAGGAATTATAGATTAGTTAATCACCCAAAGTGATATTCTAATGGCAGCATAAGGGATTTTCCCAGACCAATGGTTGCTCAAATAAATGGAGAACACGTTGAGACCTTGTCTACCTTTAGGCATCAGACCTCTTCTAGTGATAGTTCCATAGCAATTAGACATCAGTTTGAATCCTAATTCTAGTCCACAAAAAGTGCACCACGGAACTGTTAGGTGACTAATTTACCGTCCAAATCATTTTAAGCATGACACTATGCAGTGTTATCTGTACCAAATCTTTCTCAAACTACCAACAATCCGCAAAACAAATTGCTATCCTTAGGTATATCAAGGAACTGAAGAAATGAGCAGTACATTTTTCCAAAGTATACTGGCAAAACTCAAGAAACGTGAGCACACATGTACACATGCTTAGGACTGGCAATTTAAACCAAAAGGAATTCTAGATTAGTTAATTACCGAAAGTGATTTTATAATTGCAGCATAAGGGATTCTCCTAGAGCAATGGTTGCTCAAATAAATGGAGAACTTGTTCAGGCCTTGTCTACCATCAGTTATCACATCGCAGCTCCTGCAGTGGTAGTTGCACAACACTTAGACAACTATTTGAATCCCAATTTTAATCCACACAAAAATACACCACAAAATTGTTAGGTGACTAATTTACCATCCAGATCATATGTAAAAATGCCACTATGCAGTGTTATAGATAACAAATATTTCTCTTAAACTACCAAAAATCCGCAAATCAAATTGTGTCTTTAGGTATACCAAGAAACTGAAGAAATGAGCAATACACTTCCTTGATGCATCATAATTTGCCAGCCTCATGCCCGAAGCATAAACTGGGAACATAACAAAAACAATGACAGGGCAAGCGAGAGGGAGAGTGCTCACAAAGATGATCTTGTCCTTGCGCACAACGCCAGAAATGAGGCGTCAAGGCATATGTCCTGAAGCTTGGTAAGGTCCCTCACCACTGCCTTCACCGCAAGGGAACTGCCACCACTCCCAGTGTGCTCTGAGGAAACCTCCCTACTTCTCCCTTGGGAACCACCCTCCCTCGCTCGACCCCCTCTCCCGATGGCCATTTCACCATTCCCACCTATTTTTTCACCCATACTCCTACCTTCCTTGTCCCAGGCACCATTGGGTGGCGTATAGTTGCAATAGCGCTAGCGCAACCTAGGGCAAGCTGGAGTATAGGTAACCTATGGAACTGGACCATGAAGCCAAAACATGAAAAAAAAAGCAAGAAAACAAGGCAACAACATGAAATAGAGCATGAACCCCCAAAATGCATCATTCATGGGGAGATTCTATGCAATGAGACTCTGCAATTTTCACATGCCAAAATAATACATGGGATATTTTGGAAATTATGTTTGGCTAGAATTTGGAGTAATCCTGTAGCTTCAGATGACCACTTTTGGGCCTAGAAGATGGTATGTCTTAAAGTTCCAAAGGTTGTTAGTCCACATGTGTGACATGGTGAATTCATTGTACTCAAGCATCAAACACGCAGGCTTTCAGATTGAAAAATCATACAGAGAGATAAAATCCCAATGGACTCGATTACTTTCTGAGAACAAAAAATTAGGTGCATGAAGATTAACTCCATTGGCACCATTGACCAATTTGATGCGCGCACCACAAATCAGACCAGTCCATGTGAAGAAGTGAAACATTCTTAAACTGTGCTCTCGTTGTAGGAAAGAAAATGAGTAAGAACTCAAGTATACGATAAAAAATTACAAAAGAACAATATCGATATTCCATCTTTCAGTAGGCATTATGATTATTATGTGTGCCGCATAAAGCTATGAATCAACCTAGTTGCATCTATGCCACAACAAGCGCCATGCACAAACAGATCAGATAATCGTATTCTAAAAAGGAAACTATTAACACAGCAATCCAACATATATTGTTCAATGCAAACAACTAACTATAATTTTATTATCAGAAGTACATGTTTTCATACAGTAATTAATTAGAAGTAGGTGAAATAAAAATAAATAAAAAACTTTTATTTCCTAAGAGCATAGTGTAACCACATGTTGAAACAAATATCGATTTATTGGCTTAAGTTGTGTTCATTCAGTATGCCATCCTAGTGAACAATTTGGTACACCTATGGTCCAGAGACCGCTCGGGCATAGGACTCGGAGGCTGACCGCCTGATTGCCACGTGTGATGGCACCGCTGTTGAAACAACATCCTAGTCTCGCCCTGCTGTGCGATGTGCCAGCGGCGGCCCGTGCTGTTCCTCTAGGCATCTCCTGGTTGTGTCACCTGAAGAATGGCCAGAATGACATTGCACAAACTCCATAAGCTAAAAAAATACTACAGGAAGAGCCATATTTTCAACCGCGGTTTCATATTTTCAGCTGAGAAGGCAGTCGCCAGCTATTATATATTCATATGCCCCCTACTAAATTTAGAGCAGAAAAGGAGATGCATGTGAAGTCTGAACAAACGGGTTTGCTCTCAAGTAAACAAATCCTAAGAAACGGAGAACGACAACATTTGCCTAGTGATTTACATATTTCTTTTTTTATAAGATTGTCTTCTTATCCTCATGACCTATAGGCACATTTATTAAGCCACCATTTATCCACAACTTTCCAAAGTGTGTAAACAGGCTAATAGTTAAATTTAAGCAGATGACAAAAAACTTCCGGGAAGCATATGTAGTCTAAGATTCAGGTTAGTCACTGCCTCCATTATAATCTATATTTGTGTGTATAGTAAACCTAAACCATTCAACATAAAAATCCCTCAATGAATTAAGTAACCGACCAGGAACGTGTGCACTTCCACTTTTACTAATTGACAGTGAATAACTTTGCAACCCTCAAACTCACATCTCCATCTGCTAATGCTACTCCATAGGGAAATATGTAAAATAAACAAAGCTTAATAAATCCAAACTAAAGAAATAACTTAAGGAATTATAACCGATCTGTGTGCACAATTAACCAACACACTATTAGGTTCTCTTTGTGATCTCCAATCACATGCATCAAACTGAATTTGTCCTGGCGAAAAGTAGCTGAAAAACTGAATCTAAATAAAACAACATACATGCCCACATAGAATACACAAAGGGGCACAGGGCTCGTTGGTGGAGCTGCTACAGGGCGGCGAACGGCTTGATGAAGGACAATACATGCGCCTAGGTGCCGGTACTGGCAGCGGCGGACTGTGCTCCTCTGTTGAGCGTCGAGCAAGAGGAGAGGAGGAGCGCCACTGCAACTTGAGCTCAACGGTGGAAAAGCAGGAGGCGATGGGGACACAACGAACCAGAGGCGGCTCACCTCGGTTGAACCCCGCTCTTCACTTGTGCGGCTTGAGCCTCGGCCTTTCATGTGGTACAGAGGTGGCTGCGCTCCTGTCGCCGAGCATCGTGGAGGAGGAGGAGCTTGGTGGGTAGCCACACACAACAGGGGAGCTCGGTGGTAAAGAAGTATGCCAGCAGGGTGGTGAGCAATGGGGAAAGCGGGAAAGGAGACGGTGGAGGTCAAGGAGGCGGTGGAGTAGTAGTATAAGCGATGCAGATCCATCCTCATCAACGAAACAACGGGAGGAACCGACCTGCTGGTCAAAGGGCACCAGCGAACCGACCGCGAAGTCCAAACCGATAGGCGCCACACGGGGGCAACAGCTGAAGGAACCACCGATTCCACCAAGTGCTACCTCACCTGCTGGTAGACCCAGCGAAAGCGACCTCCGGATGAAGGAGAGACACTAAAAATCCTGGGAGCTTAGAGCTCTTCCAAGATAATTTATACTTGAACATTAATCGGAACAGGTACAACCGAAAGGTAACTATTTACAATGTTTAAATTGCCACAGAAAATATTTTTATAGTTCCTTACCCAGGCGCAGATGACTCGGTCGTGGGTCTGCTTCTTTCTCAAACTTTTACCCCATTCTACTCCGGCATGTACAGCTCGGGCTTTCTAAAAGTTGGGTAAAAAGCATTTTCATCTATGAAAATATATCAATGGTGTCAGTATGATATCTGAAAAGAGGAATGGATGGCAACATTCCATTGATGATAAAATTGGACAATGTGAAAACACTACCAGAGTATATGAGCTCATAAACACTGCCATAGTATGAGTTCAGGATCTTACAAAATGAAGTTATGTTTATAGGCTGTTAAAAGGACATATCGTTATACAATTATATTGGTTCTTCACTCATGTTTTCTCTTTCTGAAAGATTGTATGGACCATGTCAAATTCAGAGAAACCTGCAAGCCAATTTAACAATTCTTCACTGGTCAGTAAGTTATATAAAAACCTGTTGCAACTTTTCTAATCAGCATCAAGAATAAAGCAGTATCTGTCATGGCATAAAATATAGTATAAAAAAGTAAGTTTGCATTTGTAAAGGGTGCATCAGTATTACCGAATCAATCATTATTGACCATATAGCAAAAATAAACTACAATTGGCCATGTCCCTAAGCTAGAACAACAGAGGACAAATTTATTGTTCATTTTTTACCAGCGAAACATGCATCAGATCTGAACTGCTATCAGGAAAAATCAAGGAACAATAGGGACATCACCGGCACATGTTCCCTGGCTGCGAACAGCGGGGATAGATCCATATGAGTGTTTGACGTTGAAGAGGAAGCCTACATAACAGACGATGATGACTTGATAAATAGCAAGGGGCCTCCGTTCTTGGTGCATGTAACTCGATCAGGATTACACACACATAACTCAAAATTGAGGAGGATGCGGTCATAGAGGCAGAACTCAGAGCACCTCGACGCTCCTGGTGTTGACCTGCAGCGAGAGTAAAACACCCTTAGAAGGCTTGCATTAGTTGAACGAAACAGAGACAAATCTTCTAAGATGATCTCAGTTCTGAAAAAAACAAATTGTCTATTCCTTTCATTTCATTTAGCAAGGAAAAACTGGTATCATTTGTACATGGATTTTTAGTGATATAGTAAACTGTGGTCCAAACCACCACTTCCAATGTATATATGAAACAAATTATACAAAAAATAGGAAACAATAAAAATTACAGGTCATAAAGAACTAACCTATGCGTGATTCATTTATATGCACTATATTGGCATAGCTTACCGGAACTCCGAATGATCTTATTGCATAACTTAGCTCACATATGCTATCCTGAAACAACTAATTAAGAATACTTCACATGCCATTCTAAAACAACTAAGAACAGTTCCATGCTATACTGAAAGTCTGAAACAACTAAGGGTACTTCACGTTTCCCTCTAATCTTGAAGAAAATATCAATAGATTAAGAGTAGATTAATATGACAAAAGTATGCTTGATTTATCAATGAACACGGTACTTGAAACACCCTAGAAGGATTGTATATGTTTTACACATTAAAGGATTGCAAGAAAAATAGATAATGGTTGAACTATACCATGGCGTTTCCCACCCATACCCAACAAACGCAAACTTCCTTCTACAGCATCCGCATGACGCATGGTGAGAAAAGCACACAAGCAAATGCTAAAGCTACAGATGACATGCAGGCTCAATCTACATATATTCAAGTCAACCAACGTATTTAAAAAATATATATTAGCATGAATGATCAACAAAGCAAACATCATGGGGAACATAACACATTCAACCTATCAAACCCTCACCTTGCATCTGCATATGGATACACCATGGGCTCCAAAAATTCCAGCAGAAGTGACGGCCAACACAGCTGCAGAAAAATACATAAGTTCAAATCCCCAAATTTAACACAAAATACATCGTGCAGTTCACAAACGCTGCAGGCCAGTACCCACCTTCAAACCAGGAAAACAAAGAACAGAGCTCACGGATATATACTCACCTACCGGAGATAGGCGGAACGAATCAATCAATTTATCCGCCCAGATGGCAAAGAAACGCCCGCGCCGCTGACCATGCAGCGCTCAACGGGAGCAGTTTCGGAGGACCCAATGCGCCAGTACCGCAGCAGCAAAAGCGGCGGACTGTGCTTCCCCTGTTGAGGTCCCAACAGCAGGGAGAGGAGGAGGAGCGGTGCTGCAGCTGGAGCTTGTCGACGGGAAAGCGGGAGGAGAGGGGGTGGTCGCGACATCAGAGAGGCAATACCTAGGCCGCTGCGAATCCCGCACGGCGAACTGGAGGCGGCTCATCTCGTATCAAAAGACCCACCCTTCTCTTGTGCAGTCTAGGCGCTGCCCTCTCGACTGGTATGGCTGTGGTGGCTCAACAGGGGAAGGGGAAGGAGAAGGAAGCAATCGATGGGGAAATACTCGGTGGTGGAGTAGTATGCTGTATGCCGGTGGGGCAAATGACCAAGACGGTGGAGACGTGCGATCTGCCCCTGCCGCCAGCGGCGCGATGGGAACAGAGCCACATAGGAGGAGAACAACACGGCGTGATGGGACAATTTTTTCTGTGAGCTAGGAACGCAGGGTGGGACCGGCGACAGCGACATGCTGATCGCTCTGAGGAGCCCGGAACACTGGGAGCTTAGTGCTCTTGTAAGATGTCAAAAGTGATGATCTATGTCAAGGAAACACGGAAACACACACAAGGAAGAACAATGGGGTTAGCGCGACCAAGGAAGTGAGCAAGTAACAAGGATGGTCCTAACGAAGACTATTAGCTCGGTGTCGCGCCAACACAAGAGAGACCGTAGCTTGGTTGCATATGAGAGAAGCAACTAGATTTGCACAAATGCCACTCTTCTCTTATCTCTCTTAGTGCTCACAAGCTTTGCACTCCTTTGTATCGGTGGACACACACTCTTTTTGTATTTCCTTTTTCTCTTTTCTCTTTTTTTTTTGTATGCTTAGAAGCTTTATTTTTCTCTATGTCACACTTTTCTTCTTTTGTGTATCTTTCTCACCGAGCTTGCTTCGGAGCTTTGCTCAACACAACGCACACACACACCCTCTCACGGTCGTGACACTTGTGCAATGCTTCGCAACACTCGGAAAGCCACTCTCAATGGGATAGGTACACAAAGAAAGAAACGGGGCTACAAGGGGGGCAAGTTATACCTATTGATGTTAGGCGGTGTCAAGCACACGAACTTGCGATGGCGGAGTGCTGGTGTCGATGACGATGGCGAAGTTGCGCCGGAATCCGGGGTGCCAACGGTGTCGTCGCGGTGTTGGTGTAGGTGCGGAAGCGGAATAGACAACCGATGCACTCCAAATCGGAAACCGAGCAAATTAAGTCAATGCCCGAAAAGTAGGGTCAAAACGAGCGGTCAAAAAATATGTTCCAAAAATCGTCAAAAATTAGACGTAGACTATGTAGAGTCGTTGGAGAATGTTGTTAAAGTTTGGAGTCAAACGGGCGCCGGAAAGTTGTCAAAATTTGGGGCAAAAAGATGGGTCAGAATTGAGTCAAACTTGTACAGCACATGGATATGGGCGGCAGTGCCGCTGTAGTGTGGCCGGCAGTGCCGGGCTCGGCGGCAGTACCGCTAGGATTTGGCCGGCAGTGCCGGGCGAGCTTGGAGCAGGGGCTTGGGCGTGCGCTCGATTGGTGGCCTGGCCTGGCCTGTGCGTGGCGCGGGGCTTTGGCTGGGCGTGCAGCGCGGGATGGGCCAGGGAGCGGCAAGGCGCGAGCGGCGGCGTGTGGCGATTTCAGGCCGGTCAAGGTGCGGGCGCGCGGCTTGGTGGCGGGCGGGCGTGGAGCTTGGGCAGCGCGCGGCGTGTAGGGAGCTGGGCGGGGCGAGGCTCTGGTGGCGGTGGTGCCCTGTGGCGTGCGGGGCGGCAGGCGGCCGGCGATGCGTGGGGATGGGTGAGCGGAGGCGCGGGCGGCAGTGCCGCGCTGGACGGGCCGGCAGTGCCGGTCTGGTCCGGCCGGCAGTTCCGGGACGGACGAACACGAAGAACAGCTCCACGAATCTGGCGGAAATTGGACTAGAAAAACGTCGATTCTGGGCGAAATACAAGGAATTTGACGTTGAAATTTGGAGGAGATGTAGATCAGCACTAGAGACAACAGATCTGTGGACCAAAACCACAAAAAACTCAACAAATCCAGAGATCCAAATTCGAGCTATTTTTTGGGGAAAAATTTTTGGGGAAATTTTTGGGCGAAATTGGTGGAATTGGAGGGTCAAATCCGTGGCAACCTTTGCTCAGATACCATATGATGCGGGCTAAGCCCGAGGGTGTGCCCAATCTTCACGGTTTGACCCGGGTGAGTGTGATTGCGGAGGGGATTCGCGGGGAAGTGGATGAACGCGAAGAACTCGATACAAACACACGCACACAACACAATCGGTTATCCCCGTTGGCCCGAAACACCAACTCGATAGAAGTTGCAGGAAAAGACCTTTCGGTAGAAGTCCCGCAACAAGATCGACAAATCGAAGATCCTATGAATCTAGAAGGGTGAAAAGACCAAACTCAATAGAAGTGCAAGCAAAAGACCAAATAGGTAGAAGTGCAAGCAAAAGACTAAGATTGGTAGAAGTCACCAAAGAGATACAATAGGATTCGATAAGGAGCCCGGGTGGTACAATAGGAATTAACCTAAGGTGGGGGTTTCCCAAATCCACAAGGGGATAGTAGAGGCATAAGCCAATTTATCTAAACATCATCTCTCCCTCATGAAGGTGGGGGTGGAGGTCTATTTATAGGGAACCACTAAGGAGGGGTAGTTTGGGGAAACTAAGATACAAGCACAGCCATACATGTGGCAGATTAGGGTTTAGATTGTGAGTGGTCACGACATCGGCGGCAGTGCCGGCGTGGGGAGGGCGGCAGTGCCGGCCCAGGCGGCAGTGCCGGCCTGTGTAGGGCGGCAGTGCCGGCCCTGGA
>JAUUTY010001799.1:0-20000 GCA_030979885.1 Lolium multiflorum
AAGAACCCCCCCCCAAAGCTTCATTTTGGAGTGACTAAGAAGGATCCAGGTTTACCTTTTCATTTTCATGTTTTAAACTGCTTTAGATCTTGGTCAAACCTATGATTTCACCACGACTCAAATGGGCATAAAAATAAAAAAAAAAAAAATGAAAAACCAAAGCACATAGCCTTCTTATGTCATATATAGTAAGCATTCAACTTGATGAACATGGCTGGTCTAGACATATTCATAATAGAAAAAACGTGTATCTACCCCCTAACGATTAACTCTGTCTTAATTATGAAGTCAAGCATGAAGAGAAGTGTTTTTGGGTTTCAGACATGGAAATTTTGAAAACCTCCCAAAAACTTCATCTTAGAGTGACAAAGAAGGATCCAAGCTTACCTTTTCATTTTCATGTTTTAAGCTTGTTTAAATATTGGTCAAGCCTAGGATTTGACCAAGATTCAAATGGGCATAAAAATTCTGGAAAAATAAAAAAAAACCAAAGCACATAGTCTTCTTACGTCATATATATCTATAGTAAGCATATTCAAGTAGATAAACAAGGTATAGACATATTCAAAACAGACAAATCCTGTATCTACCCCCTAACCCTAAACTCGGTCTTATGATGCCTAGCATGAAGAGAAGTCGTTTTGGGTTTCAAACGTTTAAGCCAAAAGCCCCATTTCATATATTTCAAATTTGGTTCAAATTTGAAAGACATACAAGTTATAGCACACATAGTGCATACATGTTCACACATACTGCACTAGATGCTAATTAACCCTATAGTTTGAGGCCATTTGGATGAGGTCGAAAAAATCTTGGATTAGAAATGGGGTTGTTCGAACCCCGTAGTTGGATTTTTTATGAACTTGATCTGTAGTACTGGGAAAAACCCTAGTTTAACGTATTTAATTATAGATTCGTAGGTTGATTTTTCTACCTTTTTATTATTATTACTATGCAGCACATGTGTGTTTGCCCGTCGAGTGAAACTCGGAGGAAGAGGGATCACTCGGAAGGAGAGAAGAAGGGAGAGAATTATGGTGTCTCCCCTTTTTCGGGTGATGATGTTGACTTTTGTGCAGGGTTTGTCAGTGAGCAGGAGGTGCGAGCGAGCGAGCGAGCGAGCGAGTCGAGCGAGGCCGAGAATGAGAGAGATTTGTTTTTTTTTGTGAGAGGGACAACCGAAGGATCCAGAAGGACCCACAGACTTCCAAAACGCATCCTGATGCGTCTTCTCTTGACAAAGAAGATGGCTTGGAGTTTGCGTACCTACTGCACTTGACTTGTGCTCACTGAAGTGTGGGACCTCACGCATGGGCACCACACGTAAGTGACAGACCTGTTGGTGTAAAAACTCGGTTGATTATTATAGTGCATTAGAACAAAGTTTCCTATGGATTCAACGGTAGGAAATCCAAGTTAACTCATTTACATGACATTAATTTTTCCATGAAGCAAAGTTAACACATCTATCAATTGGTACATTTTGGAGTGACTAAGAAGGATCCATGCTTATTCGTTTTCACGTGTTAAATTTGTTTAAATCTTGCTCAAACCTAGGATTTCACCAAGATTGAAATGGGCATGAAAATTCAAAAAAAAATGAAATACCAATGCACATAGTCTTCTTCTGTCATATAGTAAGCATTCAAGATGATAAACAAGGTCTAGACATATTCAAACCAGGCAAATCATGTATCTACTCCCTAACGACCCTAAACTCCGTCTTATGAAGTAAGGCATGAAGAGAAGTGGTTTTGGGTTTCAAACATGCAAATTTCAAAAACCTCCCAAAAGCTTCATTTTAGAGTGACTAAGAAGGATCGAGGCTTACCTTTTCATTTTCATGTTTTAAACTTGTTTAAATCTTGGTCAAACCTAGCTAGTATTTGACCAAGATTCAAATGGGCATAAAATTCAAAAAAATCAAAAAAATGAAAAACCAAAGCACATAGCCTTCTTATGTCATATAGTAAGAATTCAAGTTGATAAACAAGGTCTAGACATATTCAAACTAGACAAATCATGTATCTACCCCTAACACTCTAAACTCTGTCTTATGAAGTCAATTAAGCATGAAGAGAAGTGGTTTGGGTTTCAAACATGGAAATTTCAAAAACCTCCCAAAAGCTTCATTTTAGAGTGATTAAGAAGGATCCATGCTTACCTTTTAATTTTCAGATTTTAAACTTGTTTAAATCTTTGTGAAACCTAGGATTTGACCAAGATTCAAATGGGCATAAAAATTCAGGAAAAAACCAAAAGATTGATAAACCAAAGCACATAGCATTCTTATGTCATATAGTAAGCATTCAAGTTGATAAACAAGGTCTAGACATATTCAAACTAGAAAATCATGTATATATCTGCCCCTAACCTTAAACTCTGTCTTATGAAGTCAATCATGAAGAGAAGTGGTTTTGGGTTTCAAACATGAAAATTTCAAGAACATCCCAAAAGCCGCTTCATTTTAGAGTGACTAAGAAGGATCCATGCTTACCTTTTCGTTTTCATATTTTATACTTGTTTAAATCCAGGTCAAACATAGGATTTGACCAAGATTCAAATGGGCATAAAATAAAAAAATAGAAGAATGAAAAACAAAAGCACATAGTCTTCTTATGTCATATAGTAAGCTTTCAAGTTGATAAACAAGGTTTAGACATGTTCAAACCAGACAAATCATGTATCTACCCCCTAACCATAAACTCGGTCGATCTTATGAAGTCTAGCATGAACAGAAGTCGTATTGGTTTCAAACATGAAAATTTCAAGAACCTCCCAAAATCTTCAAATGGGCATAAAATTCAAAAAACCGGAAAAATGAAAAACCAAAGCACATAGCCTTCTTATGTCATATAGTAAGCATTCAAGTTGATAAACAAGCATGTCTAGACATATTCAAACCCAACAAATCATGTATCTACCCCTAACCCTAAACTCTGCATGTCTTATGAAGTCAACCATGAAGAGAAGTGGTTTTGGGTTTCAAACATTGAGATTTCAAGAACCCCCAAAAGCTTCATTTTAGAATGACTAAGAAGGATCCAGGCTTACCTTTTCATTTTCATGTTATAGACTTGTTTAAATCTTGGTCAAACCTAGGATTTGACCAAGATTCAAATGGGCATAAACATTCAGAAAAAATCAAAAAATCAAAAACCAAAGCACATATAGTCTTCTTATGTCATATAGTAAGAATTGAAGTTGATAAACAAGGTCTAGACATATTCAAACCAGACAAATCGTGTATCTACACCTAACCCTAAACTATATCTAATGAAGTCAAGCATGATGAGAAATGGTTTTGGGTTTCAAACATGGAAATTTCAAAAACCTCCCAAAAGCTTCATTTTAGAGTGACTAAGAAGGATCCAGGCTTACCTTTTCATTTTCATGTTTTAAACTTATTTAAATCCTGGTCAAAACTAGGATTTGATCAAGATTCAAATGGGTATAAAATAAAATAAAAAACGCACCTAGCCTTTTTCTGTCATATAATGATCATTCAAGTTGATAAACATGGTCTAGACATATTCAAACTAGAAAATCGTGTATCTACCCTGTCCCTGGCTAACCCTAAACTCTGTCTTATGAAGTCAAGCATGAAGAGAAGTGGTTTTGGGTTTCAGACATGGAAATTTTGAAAACCTCCCAAAAACTTCATCTTAGAGTGACAAAGAAGGATCCAAGCTTACCTTTTCATTTTCATGTTTTAAGCTTGTTTAAATATTGGTCAAGCCTAGGATTTGACCAAGATTCAAATGGGCATAAAAATTCTGGAAAAATAAAAAAATTAAAAACCAAAGCACATAGTCTTCTTACGTCATATATATCTATAGTAAGCATATTCAAGTAGATAAACAAGGTATAGACATATTCAAAACAGACAAATCCTGTATCTACCCCCTAACCCTAAACTCGGTCTTATGATGCCTAGCATGAAGAGAAGTCGTTTTGGGTTTCAAACGTTTAAGCCAAAAGCCCCATTTCATATATTTCAAATTTGGTTCAAATTTGAAAGACATACAAGTTATAGCACACATAGTGCATACATGTTCACACATACTGCACTAGATGCTAATTAACCCTATAGTTTGAGGCCATTTGGATGAGGTCGAAAAAATTCTTGGATTAGAAATGGGGTTGTTCGAACCCCGTAGTTGGATTTTTTATGAACTTGATCTGTAGTACTGGGAAAAACCCTAGTTTAACGTATTTAATTATAGATTCGTAGGTTGATTTTTCTACCTTTTTATTATTATTACTATGCAGCACATGTGTGTTTGCCCGTCGAGTGAAACTCGGAGGAAGAGGGATCACTCGGAAGGAGAGAAGAAGGGAGAGAATTATGGTGTCTCCCCTTTTTCGGGTGATGATGTTGACTTTTGTGCAGGGTTTGTCAGTGAGCAGGAGGTGCGAGCGAGCGAGCGAGTCGAGCGAGGCCGAGAATGAGAGAGATTTGTTTTTTTGTGAGAGGGACAACCGAAGGATCCAGAAGGACCCACAGACTTCGCATCCTGATGCGTCTTCTCTTGACAAAGAAGATGGCTTGGAGTTTGCGTACCTACTGCACTTGACTTGTGCTCACTGAAGTGTGGGACCTCACGCATGGGCACCACACGTAAGTGACAGACCTGTTGGTGTAAAAACTCGGTTGATTATTATAGTGCATTAGAACAAAGTTTCCTATGGATTCAACGGTAGGAAATCCAAGTTAACTCATTTACATGACATTAATTTTTCCATGAAGCAAAGTTAACACATCTATCAATTGGTACATTTTGGAGTGACTAAGAAGGATCCATGCTTATTCGTTTTCACGTGTTAAATTTGTTTAAATCTTGCTCAAACCTAGGATTTCACCAAGATTGAAATGGGCATGAAAATTCAAAAAAAAATGAAATACCAATGCACATAGTCTTCTTCTGTCATATAGTAAGCATTCAAGATGATAAACAAGGTCTAGACATATTCAAACCAGGCAAATCATGTATCTACTCCCTAACGACCCTAAACTCCGTCTTATGAAGTAAGGCATGAAGAGAAGTGGTTTTGGGTTTCAAACATGCAAATTTCAAAAACCTCCCAAAAGCTTCATTTTAGAGTGACTAAGAAGGATCGAGGCTTACCTTTTCATTTTCATGTTTTAAACTTGTTTAAATCTTTAAACCTAGCTAGTATTTGACCAAGATTCAGAGGGGCATAAAATTCAAAAAAACAGAAAAATGAAAAACCAAAGCACATAGCCTTCTTATGTCATATAGTAAGAATTCAAGTTGATAAACAAGGTCTAGACATATTCAAACTAGAAAATCATGTATCTACCCCTAACACTCTAAACTCTGTCTTATGAAGTCAAGCATGAAGAGAAGTGGTTTTGGGTTTCAAACATGGAAATTTCAAAAACCTCCCAAAAGCTTCATTTTAGAGTGACTAAGAAGGATCCATGCTTACCTTTTAATTTTTAGATTTTAAACTTGTTTAAATCTTTGTGAAACCTAGGATTTGACCAAGATTCAAATGGGCATAAAAATTCAGGAAAAAGCCAAAAGAATGATAAACCAAAGCACATAGCATTCTTATGTCATACAGTAAGCATTCAAGTTGATTAACAAGGTCTAGACATATTCAAACTAGAAAATCATGTATATATCTGTCCCTAACCTTAAACTCTGTCTTATATATGAAGTCAATCATGAAGAGAAGTGGTTTTGGGTTTCAAACATGAAAATTTCAAGAACATCCCAAAAGTCGCTTCATTTTAGAGTGACTAAGAAGGATCCAGGCTTACCTTTTCGTTTTCATATTATATACTTGTTTAAATCCAGGTCAAACATAGGATTTGACCAAGATTCAAATGGGCATAAAATAAAATAGAAGAATGAAAAACAAAAGCACATAGTCTTCTTATGTCATATAGTAAGCTTTCAAGTTGATAAACAAGGTTTAGACATGTTCAAACCAGACAAATCATGTATCTAGCCCCTAACCATAAACTCGGTCGATCTTATGAAGTCTAGCATGAAGAGAAGTCGTATTGGTTTCAAACATGAAAATTTCAAGAACCACCCAAAATCTTCAAATGGGCATAACATTCAAAAAACCAGAAAAATGAAAAACCAAAGCACATAGCCTTCTTATGTCATATATAGTAAGCATTCAACTTGATGAACATGGCTAGTTGATACGTCCAATTTGCATCACTATTTTGTATCATAATTTGCTGTTATTCATTGATATATTTCATATTGGGACACAATACTTATGTTATTTCATCTATTTTGCATGTTTCATCATCATTGGAGGATCAAGCACCGGAGCCAGGATTCTGCTAGAAAAAGCACCGTCAGAACGCAATATTTCGGAAGATCAACTGTGGAAGGGAATTTCACGTAAATTCCTATTTTTCCAGATGACGGAGGGAGCCAAAAGGGGGAGCAGAGAGGAGCCACTGTGGGCCCAGACCACAGGGCGGCGCGGCCCAAGGCCTGGCCGCGCCACCCTGTGCTCTGGGGGCCCCACAGCCCCTTTCGCCTCCTTTTCTTCGCGTACTCCTTCGTCCCGAAAACCTAAGCCACATAGAGGACCTCACGAGGGGTTACAGCCGCCTCTGCGGGGCGGAGAACACCAGAGAGAAAAGAGCTCTCCGGCGGGCAGGAATCCGCCGGGAAATTCCCTCCCGGAGGGGGAAATCGACGCCATCGCCATCGTCATCGAGCGGGACATCATCTCCACCACCATCATCATCATCTCCACCATCTACACCGCCATCACCACCGCAGCACCTCGTCACCGCTGTAGCAATTTGGGTTTGATCTTGATTGTTTGATAGGGGAAACTCTCCCGGTGTTATTCTATACTTGTTGTAGATGCTATTGAGTGAAACCATTGAACCAAGGTTTATGTTCAGATTGTTATCCATCATCATATCACCTCTGATTGTATTCCATATGATGTCTCGTGAGTAGTTCGTTTAGTTCTTGAGGACATGGGTGAAGTCTAAATGCTAGTAGTGAATTGTGGTTGAGTAATATTCAATGTTATGATATTTAAGTTGTGGTGTCATTCTTCTAGTGGTGTCGTGTGAACGTCGACTACACGACACTTCACCATTTATGGGCCTAGGGGAGTGCATCTTGTATTCGGTTGCTAATTGCGGGGTTGCCGGAGTGACAGAAACCTAAGCCCCCGTTAGTATATCGATGCAGGAGGGATCGCAGGATCTCAGAGTTTAAGGCTGTGGTTAGATTTATCTTAATTACTTTCTTGTAGTTGTGGATGCTTGCAAGGGGTATAATCACAAGTATGTATTAGTCCTAGGAAGGGCGGTGCATTAGCATAGGTTCACCCACACAACACTTATCAAAACAATGAAGATTATTTAGCTACATGAAGCGAAAGCACTAGACTAAAATCCCCGTGTGTCCTCAAGAACATTTGGTCATTATAAGTAAACAAACCGGCTTGTCCTTTGTGCTAAAAAGGATTGGGCCACTCGCTGCAATTATTTCTCTCGCATTTTATTTACTTGTACTTTATTTATCTGCAATATCAAAACCCCCTGAATACTTGTCTGTGAGCATTTACAGTGAAACCTTCATCGAAACTGCTTGTCAACACCTTCTGCTCCTCGTTGGGTTCGACACTCTTATTTATCGAAAGTACTACGATACACCCCCTATACTTGTGGGTCATCAAGACTATTTTCTGGCGCCGTTGCCGGGGAGTGAAGCGCTATTGGTAAGTGGAATTGGTAAGGAAAACCTTTACTGTTTGTGCTGATTTTATTTCTGCCTGCTGCTATAAATCATTATGGAGAGATCCTCTCTTCAATTTCTATTTGGGAAATCTACTACTACTGCAACGGTAGTGGATGAAGCGCCAGGTGAGGAAGTAGTACCATATAAAATACCTATGAAAATTATTGAACGTGTTATGGATAACCGCTATGAAGGGGATGGAACTGTTCATCCTGGTGATCATTTACTGTTTTTGCATGAATTATGCGGTTTATTCAAATGTGCAGGTATTTCTATGAATGAAGTTAGGAAGAAACTATTCACTATATCGCTGTCTGGTAAAGCGGCGCACTGGTATAAATTGCTGAAGAATGGTGATTCTATTGATTGGGAGGACATTGTGCCTTTATTTTATTCCAAATTTTATCCTCCAAGTGAAATTCACAAAGATCGGAACCGCATATATAATTTCTGGCCTCATGATGGAGAAAGTATTGCCCAAGCTTGGGGGAGATTGAAGTCTTTAATGCTCAAATGCCCCATTCATGAGCTTCCTGGTAATGTTATTATTGATAATTTCTATGCAAGACTTTCTTTTCAAGACAAGACCTTGCTGGATACTTCTTGTTCTGGATCATTTACACGCAAGAATGAAGAGTTTAAAAGGGACCTTCTTGATCGGATCCAAGAAAATACTGAAGGATGGGAGAACGACAAAGATAGAGAATCAGGTATAATTTATGATTATAAATGCATTGAAGCTTTTATGAATACTGATAAATTTCGTAATATGAGTGCTACATATGGTCTTGATTCCCAAGTTGTTGCAAATCTTTATAAAGCTTTTGCCTCTCATTATGAACTGCCTAAGAAGAATTTTGATAAGTATCATGAACCGTATAAAGATAAAATTGATTCATCTGTAAACAAATGTGTAGTGGTTGAAACTGTTGATAATGTTATTCCTGAAGCTTATATTGAAAAAACTCCTTTCCCTGCTAAAATGAAGGAGTACTCTGTCATATCTAGTGCGGTTAATAAAAGTGAAAAGAAACCTAAAGAACCTGAAGAACAAATTAAAATTGAACCTGCTGTTGCAATAGTTAAAGATCTTGTGACTGAAAATGTGGAGGATGGTCATATTATTTTCTGTGAAGATGCCTCTAATATTGTTTCACATCCTAATAAATCCAAACAAGTTAGTGTTCCTATGTTATCTGTTAGAATTGGTGATCATTGCTATTATGGTTTATGTGATATTGGTGCAAGTGTTAGTGCTATTCCTTATGAACTTTACACGGAGATTATGCACGAAATTGGTTCTTGTGAACTTGAAGATATTGATGTGGTTATTCATCTGGCTAATAGAGAAACTATTTCTCCAATTGGTATTGTTCGAGATGTGGAAGTTCTATGTGGTAAGATTAAATATCCTGCTGACTTTTTGGTACTTGGTTCTGCTGCTAGTGATCATTGTCCTATCATTTTTGGTAGACCTTTTCTAAATACTTGTGGAGCTATTATAGATTGTAAGAAAGAGAAAATTTTGACTAGATTTGCTGGTGAACCTTATGAATTTAACTTTTCTAAATTTACCAAAACTCCTTATAAAGCTGACTTGCCTAGTAATGATTTTAAAATGGAGCAGTGTGCATCTATTGTTCTTGTTCCTAATAACCCTTTGCAGCAACATTTGGAGAATAGTGAAAGTGAAGCTTTTAGGAAAGAAAGAGATGAGCTTGAGGAAATTTTTCTTCGCCAACCTATTCTCAAGCATGATTTACCGGTGGAAGATTTGGGTACAACACCGCCACCAAAGGAAGATCCTGTTTTTGATTTAAAGCCTTTACCTGATAATCTTAAATATGCTCATATTGATGATAAGAAAATATATCATGTTATTATTAGTTCTAAGCTTTCAGAAATTGAGGAAGAAAGGTTATTGGAAATATTGAAGAAACACCGAGGAGCTATTGGCTATACTCTTGATGATTTGAAAGGGATTTCTCCTTCTATTTGCCAACATGCTATTAATATGGAAGAAGATGCAAAGCCTGTTGTTGAACATCAACGTCGTCTAATTCCGAAGATGAAGGAAGTGGTAAGAAATGAGGTATTAAAACTTCTTGAAGCTGGTATTATATATCCTATTGCTGATAGTAGATGGGTTAGTCCTGTTCATTGTGTTCCTAAGAAAGGAGGAATGACTGTTGTGCCTAATGATAATGATGAGCTTATTCCTCAAAGAATAGTTGTAGGGTATAGAATGTGCATTGATTTTCGAAAAGTTAATAAAGTTACTAAGAAAGATCATTACCCTTTACCATTTATTGATCAAATGTTAGAAAGGTTATCTAAAAATACTCATTTTTGCTTTCTTGATGGTTATTCTGGGTTTTCACAAATTGCTGTTAAAGCTAAAGATCAAGAGAAAACCACGTTTACTTGTCCTTATGGAACTTATGCTTATAGGCGTATGCCTTTTGGTTTATGTAATGCTCCTGCTACTTTTCAAAGATGCATGTCTGCTATTTTTCATGGTTTTTGCGAAAGTATTGTAGAGGTGTTCATGGATGATTTTTCTGTCTATGGGAACTCTTTTGATAATTGCTTGCGAAACCTCGATAAAGTTTTGCAGAGATGTGAAGAAACTAACCTTGTTCTTAATTGGGAGAAGTGCCACTTTATGGTTAATGAAGGAATTGTATTGGGACATAAAATTTCCGAGAGAGGTATTGAAGTTGATAGAGCTAAAGTTGAAGCAATTGAGAAGATGCCCTATCCGAGGGATGTTAAAGGTATTCGTAGTGTTCTTGGTCATGCTGGGTTTTATAGGAGATTTATTAAAGATTTCTCTAAAATTTCAAAGCCTCTTACTAATCTTCTTCAAAAAGATGTACCTTTTGTTTTTGATGATGATTGTAAGGAAGCTTTTGAAACTCTAAAGAAAGCCTTAACAACTGCTCCTGTAGTTGAACCTCCTGATTGGAATTTGCCTTTTGAAATTATGTGTGATGCTAGTGATTTTGCTGTAGGCGCTGTCCTTGGACAGCGGGTAGATAAAAAATTAAATGTTATTCATTATGCTAGTAAGACTCTTGATGCTGCTCAAAGAAATTATGCTACAACTGAAAAGGAATTGTTAGCTGTAGTCTTTGCTTGTGATAAGTTTAGACCCTATATTGTTGATTCGAAAGTTACAATTCATACTGATCATGCTGCAATTAGATACCTTATGACAAAGAAAGATGCTAAGCCAAGGCTTATTAGATGGGTACTTCTGTTGCAAGAATTTGATTTACATATTATAGATAGGAAAGGTGCTGATAATCCTGTTGCTGATAATTTGTCTAGATTGGAAAATATTGCTTATGATCCTGTTCCTGTTAATGATAGTTTTCCAAATGAACAATTGGCTGTAATAAAGGTGAGCTCGCGAGAGAGCCCTTGGTATGCAGATTATGCTAACTTTATTGTTTCGAAGTATTTGCCTCCAACCTTTTCAGCTCAGCAAAGGAGGAAATTCTTTTATGACTTGAGGCATTATTTTTGGGATGACCCACACTTATATAAAGAAGGAGTGGATGGTATTATGCGAAGATGTGTTCCTGAATATGAACAACAGGAGATATTGAATAAATGTCATGGAAGTGTTTATGGAGGACATCACGCTGGAGATAGAACCGCGCAAAAGGTTCTACAATCAGGTTTTTATTGGCCAACACTTTTCAAAGATGCAAGGAAATTTATTTTATCTTGTGATGAATGCCAAAGAGTTGGTAATATCTCTAGACGCAATGAAATGCCTATGAATTATACTCTTGTTATTGAACCATTCGATTGTTGGGGATTCGACTTCATGGGTCCTTTCCCTTCTTCAGACGGTAACACTCATATACTTGTCGCTGTTGATTATGTTACTAAATGGGTAGAAGCTATACCTACAAAAAGTGCTGATGGTGAGACCTCTATAAAAATGCTTGTAGATATTATATTTCCTAGATTTGGAGTACCTAGATATATTATGACTGATGGAGGTTCTCATTTCATTCATGGAGGTTTTAGAAAAACTCTTGCTAAGTATGGTATTAATCATAGAATTGCTTCTGCTTATCACCCTCAAACTAGCGGTCAAGTAGAATTATCAAATAGAGAGATTAAAGCTATCTTGGGTAAGACTGTTAATAAATCTAGAAAGAATTGGCCTAGCAAATTGAAAGAAGCGTTATGGGCTTATAGAACTGCTTATAAAAATCCTATGGGAATGTCACCTTATAAAATGGTTTATGGAAAAGCTTGTCATTTACCTTTAGAACTAGAGCACAAAGCTTATTGGGCTGTTAGAGAATTAAATAAAGATCCTAAATTAGCCGGTAATAAGAGGTTGTTGCAATTAAGTTCTCTAGATGAATGGAGAAGTGAAGCTTATGAAAATGCTAAACTCTTTAAAGAAAAAGTTAAGAAATGGCATGATAGAAGGATCATCAAAAGAGAATTTAATGTTGGAGATCAAGTTCTATTATATCGGTCTCGTCTCAGATTCTTTGCAGGGAAATTACTCTCGAAGTGGGAAGGACCATATGTTGTTGAGGAGGTGTATCGTTCAGGAGCAATTAAAATTAGCTCTCTCCAAGGCAATGCCACACAAGTGGTGAATGGACAAAGACTCAAGCATTATATCTCGGGCGATTCTTATAATGTTGATGTTGATATTATTCAAGTGGAAACACCGGAGGCCTTCATCAAAGGACAAATTGACAGTCCGCCAGAACTGGACTTTGAATAGGTAACAGTATAGGTAATAAAAAGTCCGCGTTTACCTTTCCGAACATTATTTCTGCTGTTTTTAGAAAATATGAAAAATTACGAGTTCGAAACGGAGTGGAAAGGACGCACGAGGGCGTGCCACCATAGGCCGGCGCGGCCTGACCTGGGCCCGCGCCGACCTATGGTCTGGCCGCCTCGTTGCCCCTTTCCGACTCTGGTTCGATCTGGAACCTTCCTTTTGTCGTAAAAATATTTGCTATATAATTCCCCGGACCCCTGGAGGTCCGTAATATCGTTTTCTCGTCGTGTTTTGTTTCGAGCTGTTTTCTGCCAGATCTGTTTTCAGTTTAGAAGCGCCATGGTCTCCAAGAACAAGGGCAAGGAGTTTCCGGAAGAAGATGATCGAGATCTTGGGCGGAAAGAGGAAGACAAGGACGTCAAGGAAGAGGATGAAGAAGAGGTGGATGAAGATTCGCGCACCCATCCGCGTGCTACCATCGCAAGCATCAAGGTGGTGGACAACCCTTTTAGCGCAAACAAGAGCGCAAGAATTCGCACTGGAGGAGCGGTTCCACGTCATTACCTAGCTCCAAAGTCATCTCTATCAGGCACTCATCAACCCTTCCACAATCTAATTTTCAATAATCAAATTGAAGGGACTCCCAAGGCAGCATTGCCTAGCCAGTGGGATATAGATCGCTCTAACACTGCAGGAGAGAAGGAGCCTGAGGCTGAAGAGTGGGGAAATAACTCCAAGAGTTGGGACTCACCGTCGGACAGACTCCTTAACCGCGTCGAGCACAATTCAGAGATGATTCGCAATCTCATATACAGGATTGACGAGCTCCAGGAGCTTATTGAGAAGCTTGTCAGGAATTCATCACCACCATCGCCGAAGGAGTAATTCATCATCGGTATTGGCATCCCCTTGGTTTGTTCCAAGCTTGGGGGAGTGCCGCGGTATCACATCATCACTACCTTTATCTTTTACTATCAAGTAGTGTCATATCATGAGTAGGGAAGTTATCATATAGAATAGTATGCAATGTGGAAGTATCTCTCTTAGTTAGTTATCGATGTATCCGTTGGTGTGAGTTATCGTTATGAAATATTAATGAGAAGTCTTATCATTTACTTTTTGCACACCTTATTTTAGTTTGCAATCTCCATTATATGATTACTCTTGACATGAGTATTGATATCACTTTGGGAGCATCAAGTAAATCTATTTGGTTTTGGCAAACTTAGCATTGGTCAATAGCAACAACATCTTGATGTTTAATGAAGGAGAGAAATACACTTAGATACATTATTCTATTATCTCTATGCTTAGTATTCTAAAGTTAAAATTGCTTGTGCTTATGAGAAAGATGCATGATTGTTTCTATCATATGTATATTTGTTTGTTTCCCTCAACCTTTATGCTTGCTATCAAACCTTGCTAGCCAAAGACCTGTATCGAGAGGGAATGCTTCTCATACATCCATAACCTTAGACCAAACCTATGCCATTTGTGTCCACCATACCTACCTACTACATGGTATTTTCTGCCATTCCAAGTAAATACTTCATGTGCTACCTTTAAATTATTCAAACTACTACTCCTTATTTGTGTCAATGTTTTATAGCTCATGAGGAAGTATGTGGTGTTTCATCTTTCAATCTTGTTGGGCGGACTTTCACTAATGGACTAGCGGCACATCCGCTTATCCAATAATTTTGCAAAAAGAGCTGGCAATGGGATTCCCAGTCCGAATTAATTGATTTAAAAAGACACTCCTCCATGGTATGTGATTGTTGGATGGCACCCGAGGATTCGGTTAGCCATGGATTGAGAAAGCCAAGGTGGGGAGGAGTGTCATCATAATAAAACTAAAATAAAAGGGCACTCCTTCATGGTATGAGATTGTTGGCAGGCACCCGATGATTCGGTTAGCCATGGTTTGTGAAAGAAAGGTTGGAAGGAGTGCCACCCAAAAATAAAAATAATTCATGGGAGCCGCTCTTTGAAGGTTCGTTTGGCAAGGGGGTTAGAGTACCCGCTACCATTCGTTGACAACAACAAACACCTCTCAAAATCTTACTTTTATGCTCTTTATATGATTTCAAAACTTGAAAAGCTCTAGCACATGATTTAATCCCTGCTTCCCTCTGCGAAGGGCCTGTCTTTTACTTTTATGTTGAGTCAGTATACCTATTTCCCTCTATCTTAAGCAAGCAATTGAGTTGTTGTGAACCAATCATTTATGCTATGATTCAGTTGATCATGTCTTTTATACTTTCTTGTTTAGTACCAATTTTATCTGAATGAATATGACTTTGAAGTTATCAATGATTATGAGGAGATTGTTATGATTGAATATGAAAGCCCAGCTATATAAATTCTAATATGAAAGCTTTGCTTAGAAGTACAATCCGTTAGTAGTTCTCTGACCAAGAACAAAGTTTGCCATCACCAATTATGATTTCTTATGCACCTTTACTTGTGATTTCTCTTTACTTATTTCGAGATGAGTTATATGAGGAAGTTGTTTACTAAAATGTCTTGTGTGAATGAATATGATGCTTCTTGTCCGTATTTTATTTATCGACTCTTCACTCCATAAACATGTGGTCTTGTTTATCGAGCTCAGTTTCGCTTGGGGACAAGCGAGGTCTAAGCTTGGGGGAGTTGATACGTCCAATTTGCATCACTATTTTGTATCATAATTTGCTGTTATTCATTGATATATTTCATATTGGGACACAATACTTATGTTATTTCATCTATTTTGCATGTTTCATCATCATTGGAGGATCAAGCACCGGAGCCAGGATTCTGCTGGAAAAAGCACCGTCAGAACGCAATATTTCGGAAGATCAACTGTGGAAGGGAATTTCACGTAAATTCCTATTTTTCCAGATGACGGAGGGAGCCAAAAGGGGGAGCAGAGAGGAGCCACTGTGGGCCCAGACCACAGGGCGGCGCGGCCCAAGGCCTGGCCGCGCCACCCTGTGCTCTGGGGGCCCCACAGCCCCTTTCGCCTTCTTTTCTTCGCGTACTCCTTCGTCCCGAAAACCTAAGCCACATAGAGGACCTCACGAGGGGTTACAGCCGCCTCTGCGGGGCGGAGAACACCAGAGAGAAAAGAGCTCTCCGGCGGGCAGGAATCCGCCGGGGAAATTCCCTCCCGGAGGGGGAAATCGACGCCATCGCCATCGTCATCGAGCGGGACATCATCTCCACCACCATCATCATCATCTCCACCATCTACACCGCCATCACCACCGCTGCACCTCGTCACCGCTGTAGCAATTTGGGTTTGATCTTGATTGTTTGATAGGGGAAACTCTCCCGGTGTTATTCTATACTTGTTGTAGATGCTATTGAGTGAAACCATTGAACCAAGGTTTATGTTCAGATTGTTATCCATCATCATATCACCTCTGATTGTATTCCATATGATGTCTCGTGAGTAGTTCGTTTAGTTCTTGAGGACATGGGTGAAGTCTAAATGCTAGTAGTGAATTGTGGTTGAGTAATATTCAATGTTATGATATTTAAGTTGTGGTGTCATTCTTCTAGTGGTGTCGTGTGAACGTCGACTACACGACACTTCACCATTTATGGGCCTAGGGGAGTGCATCTTGTATTCGGTTGCTAATTGCGGGGTTGCCGGAGTGACAGAAACCTAAGCCCCCGTTAGTATATCGATGCAGGAGGGATCGCAGGATCTCAGAGTTTAAGGCTGTGGTTAGATTTATCTTAATTACTTTCTTGTAGTTGTGGATGCTTGCAAGGGGTATAATCACAAGTATGTATTAGTCCTAGGAAGGGCGGTGCATTAGCATAGGTTCACCCACACAACACTTATCAAAACAATGAAGATTATTTAGCTACATGAAGCGAAAGCACTAGACTAAAATCCCCGTGTGTCCTCAAGAACATTTGGTCATTATAAGTAAACAAACCGGCTTGTCCTTTGTGCTAAAAAGGATTGGGCCACTCGCTGCAATTATTTCTCTCGCATTTTATTTACTTGTACTTTATTTATCTGCAATATCAAAACCCCCTGAATACTTGTCTGTGAGCATTTACAGTGAAACCTTCATCGAAACTGCTTGTCAACACCTTCTGCTCCTCGTTGGGTTCGACACTCTTATTTATCGAAAGTACTACGATACACCCCCTATACTTGTGGGTCATCACTAGTCTAGACATATTCATAATAGAAAAAACTTGTATCTACCCCCTAACGATTAACTCTGTCTTAATTATGAAGTCAAGCATGAAGAGAAGTGTTTTTGGGTTTCAGACATGGAAATTTTGAAAACCTCCCAAAAACTTCATCTTAGAGTGACAAAGAAGGATCCAAGCTTACCTTTTCATTTTCATGTTTTAAGCTTGTTTAAATATTGGTCAAGCCTAGGATTTGACCAAGATTCAAATGGGCATAAAAATTCTGGAAAAATAAAAAAATAAAAACCAAAGCACATAGTCTTCTTACGTCATATATATCTATAGTAAGCATATTCAAGTAGATAAACAAGGTATAGACATATTCAAAACAGACAAATCATGTATCTACCCCCTAACCCTAAACTCGGTCTTATGATGCCTAGCATGAAGAGAAGTCGTTTTGGGTTTCAAACGTTTAAGCCAAAAGCCCCATTTCATATATTTCAAACTTATTCAAATTTGGTTCAAATTTGAAAGACATACAAGTTATAGCACACATAGTGCATACATGTTCACACATATTGCACTAGATGCTAATTAACCCTATAGTTTGAGGCCATTTGGATGAGGTCGAAAAAATTCTTGGATTAGAAATGGGGTTGTTCGAACCCCGTAGTTGGATTTTTTATGAACTTGATCTGTAGTACTGGGAAAAACCCTAGTTTAACGTATTTAATTATAGATTCGTAGGTTGATTTTTCTACTTTTTTTTATTATTACTATGCAGCACATGTGTGTTTGCCCGTCGAGTGAAACTCGGAGGAAGAGGGATCACTCGGAAGGAGAGAAGAAGGGAGAGAATTATGGTGTCTCCCCTTTTTCGGGTGATGATGTTGACTTTTGTGCAGGGTTTGTCAGTGAGCAGGAGGTGCGAGCGAGCGAGTCGAGAGAGGCCGAGAATGAGAGAGATTTGTTTTTTTTGTGAGAGGGACAACCGAAGGATCCAGAAGGACCCACAGACTTCCAAAACGCATCCTGATGCGTCTTCTCTTGACAAAGAAGATGGCTTGGAGTTTGCGTACCTACTGCACTTGACTTGTGCTCACTGAAGTGTGGGACCTCACGCATGGGCACCACACGTAAGTGACAGACCTGTTGGTGTAAAAACTCGGTTGATTATTATAGTGCATTAGAACAAAGTTTCCTATGGATTCAACGGTAGGAAATCCAAGTTAACTCATTTACATGACATTAATTTTTCCATGAAGCAAAGTTAACACATCTATCAATTGGTACATTTTGGAGTGACTAAGAAGGATCCATGCTTATTCGTTTTCACGTGTTAAATTTGTTTAAATCTTGCTCAAACCTAGGATTTCACCAAGATTGAAATGGGCATGAAAATTCAAAAAAAAATGAAATACCAATGCACATAGTCTTCTTCTGTCATATAGTAAGCATTCAAGATGATAAACAAGGTCTAGACATATTCAAACCAGGCAAATCATGTATCTACTCCCTAACGACCCTAAACTCCGTCTTATGAAGTAAGGCATGAAGAGAAGTGGTTTTGGGTTTCAAACATGCAAATTTCAAAAACCTCCCAAAAGCTTCATTTTAGAGTGACTAAGAAGGATCGAGGCTTACCTTTTCATGTTCATGTTTTAAACTTGTTTAAATCTTGGTCAAACCTAGCTAGTATTTGACCAAGATTCAAATGGGCATAAAATTCAAAAAAATCAAAAAAATGAAAAACCAAAGCACATAGCCTTCTTATGTCATATAGTAAGAATTCAAGTTGATAAACAAGGTCTAGACATATTCAAACTAGACAAATCATGTATCTACCCCTAACACTCTAAACTCTGTCTTATGAAGTCAATTAAGCATGAAGAGAAGTGGTTTTGGGTTTCAAACATGGAAATTTCAAAAACCTCCCAAAAGCTTCATTTTAGAGTGACTAAGAAGGATCCATGCTTACCTTTTAATTTTCAGATTTTAAACTTGTTTAAATCTTTGTGAAACCTAGGATTTGACCAAGATTCAAATGGGCATAAAAATTCAGGAAAAAACCAAAAGATTGATAAACCAAAGCACATAGCATTCTTATGTCATATAGTAAGCATTCAAGTTGATAAATAAGGTCTAGACATATTCAAACTAGAAAATCATGTATATATCTGCCCCTAACCTTAAACTCTGTCTTATGAAGTCAATCATGAAGAGAAGTGGTTTTGGGTTTCAAACATGAAAATTTCAAGAACATCCCAAAAGCCGCTTCATTTTAGAGTGACTAAGAAGGATCCATGCTTACCTTTTCGTTTTCATATTTTATACTTGTTTAAATCCAGGTCAAACATAGGATTTGACCAAGATTCAAATGGGCATAAAATAAAAAAATAGAAGAATGAAAAACAAAAGCACATAGTCTTCTTATGTCATATAGTAAGCTTTCAAGTTGATAAACAAGGTTTAGACATGTTCAAACCAGACAAATCATGTATCTACCCCCTAACCATAAACTCGGTCGATCTTATGAAGTCTAGCATGAAGAGAAGTCGTATTGGTTTCAAACATGAAAATTTCAAGAACCTCCCAAAATCTTCAAATGGGCATAAAATTCAAAAAACCGGAAAAATGAAAAACCAAAACACATAGCCTTCTTATGTCATATAGTAAGCATTCAAGTTGATAAAAAGCATGTCTATACATATTCAAACCCGACAAATCATGTATCTACCCCTAACCCTAAACTCTGCATGTCTTATGAAGTCAACCATGAAGAGAAGTGGTTTTGGGTTTCAAACATTGAGATTTCAGGAACCCCCAAAAGCTTCATTTTAGAATGACTAAGAAGGATCCAGGCTTACCTTTTCATTTTCATGTTATAGACTTGTTTAAATCTTGGTCAAACCTAGGATTTGACCAAGATTCAAATGGGCATAAACATTCAAAAAATCAAAAAATCAAAAACCAAAGCACATATAGTCTTCTTATGTCATATAGTAAGAATTGAAGTTGATAAACAAGGTCTAGACATATTCAAACCAGACAAATCGTGTATCTACACCTAACCCTAAACTATATCTAATGAAGTCAAGCATGATGAGAAATGGTTTTGGGTTTCAAACATGGAAATTTCAAAAACCTCCCAAAAGCTTCATTTTAGAGTGACTAAGAAGGATCTAGGCTTACCTTTTCATTTTCATGTTTTAAACTTATTTAAATCCTGGTCAAAACTAGGATTTGATCAAGATTCAAATGGGTATAAAATAAAATAAAAAACGCACCTAGCCTTTTTCTGTCATATAATGATCATTCAAGTTGATAAACAT
>JAUUTY010001800.1:0-20000 GCA_030979885.1 Lolium multiflorum
CGTCAACAAGATCGAGACGTCGCGCCGCTACCACGACGTATGGAAGCCGACTTTCTAGATCTAGATCTAGATTGAGCGGTCAATGCGGGATAGTAGATCTAGATCTACATAGGGGGATGTGGGAGATGCATGTAGGAAGGGAAGATTTGCTCAAAAAATATGATTTTGTTTGGTCAAATTGGTGAAATTGGGGATAGAAATGGGCAAAAATGAGCTGGGTTGGGAGAAGCCTCGGGTTTGTGTGAAGGAGTGGAGTAATGGTAGTGGGGGGAGTGGTTGTTGAGCAGAAATAACTGCCCAGGTTACTGCCGGCGCACCAGGGCATGGGTGCGCCGGCAGCACGTAGCCCTTTCGGCTATATCACCCCCGGGCCAGGCCCAAGAATCATTGCCGGCGCACCAGCCATGGGTGCGCCGGCAATAGCCGGGCGCACCCCTGGGCTGGTGCGCCGGCAATGATTCTTGGGCCTGGCCCGAATCGGCCGAGGCCATGCCAGGAAATAGCGCCGGCGCGTCTGCTCCTCTGGTGCGCCGGCAGAAGGAACGCATCCCCGGCGCGGCTGGGAAGAGGTGCGCCGGCAACACATGCCACCGGCGCACGTCCTTGGTGGTGCGCCGGCACCTATTGCCTCCAACTATAGGCTTTTTCCTAGTAGTGTACATCACCTCTCATACCGATTGAAAGCCATGCCAAATCGTTGGTTCAAGACCATGAATACCAAGCCAATTTTGTTAGCTAGTTGGACCACCCTCGGATTGAGAACCAACGGTTGAAAGAAAGGTGGGCGCCAACTCTTATTTTTTTCTCGAGAGTCCGACACTTGATGTTGATTGCAAAGTTCACAAAGGCCAAAATTTTGACATCCTCTTTGTGCAAGTCTTGCCACCATCCAAACTCGGTTTTGAAGTACCAACCAAGAAAAAAAAGCTTGCACTTTGGAGGACCCCATGGACCATGAAAAATTTGAAAAACTTCCAGTAAATCATGCATATTTCGATTTATATTTTGGTGAAGTTTCATTCGATTTGAATCATAGGTTTGTGAGCAAATATATATTTAGTTTAAACTAGTGCTCGAGTACGTAAGAAGCTATTTAATCACAAGCTAGTCGTCCGAATGGGATGAAATATTCATAGATTTTAAAACAAGGAATCTACATATTACTGGATTTTTTTTCAAAATTTTCTGAATAGTTTTTCTTTTTTAGCTTCGAAATAAGAGATAGTTTGGAACGTTGGATCTCAAATGGATGGTAGATGGTGGGACACAGTCACAATGTATCTTGGAAGCATCAAGTCACTGAAGCTCTGTCCGGTTTCCAAACCAAGCTAGGAAAGGCATTGAAAATGAAGTTCTGCTCTAAAACATTTCTCATTCCATTTTGGTGCTCGCGCGGTTGCATGCTGCCCACGTGTTAAGGTACGTGTCTCTGGCATGTAGAGAACTACGATTATTGGCGAAAAATATATCGAAATGGAAACTGTAAAAAAAAACCCTCTCTGGTCAACCTGATGTGACGAGACATCACTGCACCAAACGTCGTCGCAAATTTATAGATGGGTGGCGTGCTAGTCTACCAACAGTCAAATCGGCGCCCAGTCGCAGCAGCAGCCTAGAGTACTACCTAGTTTTTGCCCCTTGCATGTCTATCATCTTCTTCTTCACCCCGTTACAAAAAAAAAACTTCTTCTTCACCCTCCCAGAATCACGCGCACGCGCAGGATCTCGATCCCCACCACGCCGCATCACTAGTACTACTCCGTATACCTTTCTCTCCTTACCCCGGCCGGCCGCGCGCCGCATCGTTCCTTCCATAGCGCTCGCCCTCTCCTCCGAAAACCCCAAGCGCAGTTGCATCCGCCATCCACCTAAATCCATCTTCACGTGATGGATTATTCTAGGCTTTGCCGGGGCGGCGGGGACGGCCACTTGGAGGCTCTCACCGGCGACAACATCGACCTCATCGCTGCGCATCTGGACGTTACCTACACCGTCCGACTTGCCGCATGTTCCAGGGAGCTCTACGACATGATCAGCAAGGATGAAGGTAAGATGCACCATTGGGATGAACCCTGCCTGCTGATGCCTCCGCCTGCTTATTGGTTCGATGAACACTGGGACGTGGCGAGAGCATCTCGTCTGCATGATACCGTGTACGACCTGGTGCCCCTCGACCATCCTCGCCGTTCTGTCGCCCTGCCGTTCATGCACGACAGAAAATGGCTTGGCGCGAACGGCGACTGGATCGCCGCCGCCGATCATCATGGGTGGTGCCTCGTGAACGTCTACACCGAGCGACATATCCCCCTTCCATCCCTACCTGATTCGAAGATTCGTCATAGTATTGTTTCATATCGACCTGCATACTCTTTTAACTGGGGTCCAGCAATTTATTTGTTGAAGATTGTAATCTGCCAAGTGCCCACAAAAGGTGGGAGGTACGCAGATTACAAGCTCATCGCCTTGTTCGACAAAACGATTTTCTACCTTGAAGGGGGTGGCGACTGGAGAATGCTGGAGGCCCTTACACCTGCACCTGATTATCCA
Source organism: Lolium multiflorum (assembly GCA_030979885.1). Lineage (NCBI taxonomy): Eukaryota > Viridiplantae > Streptophyta > Magnoliopsida > Poales > Poaceae > Lolium > Lolium multiflorum. The sequence goes on from JAUUTY010001800.1 coordinate 2,548, forward strand.
AATTACTGTGATGCCATTGAACTCCGTGGCCACGTTTTTGCGGTGGACAAAACTGACGGCTCCACGTACTTCTGGGACACCGCAAATGGTATTTTTTCAGTCCTTATGTTGCATTGCATGATACACTGCCTTAACCAATGAAGTTATTCATGAACTACCTTGTTTATATTTTACCTTTCTTATATGACTTAATGATCACACCCCCTTTTGCTGAATATGAATGAACCGTTGCTTGCAATGAATTAGTAGTACTAATTAGTCACCAACAAACATAGTATGCTCAGTATGTGATTGCATTCCTGAATTAGTAACTCTACGCCACTGCAGAATATGGGTGTAATTAACCAGTATCTCAAAAGATAACGTGGCACTATGAAGGCACCCTTTTTGATAACCTTTTACACCCATTGTTTCATATATAACTAATTGATTTTGCCTCCAAAAGGAGGACGAGAGACCCCCGCCATCTGCATCAGAGAGATGCATAAGGACTTTCATAAGTATATGACTTAACGATCACATCCTTTATCTGAATATGAATGAACCGTTGCTTGCAATGAATTAGTACTAGTCAGTCATCAGCAAACATAGTATACTCCGTATGTGAATGCATTCCTGAATTAGTAACTCTATGCAACTGCAGAATATGGATGTAATTAACAAGTATCTCAAATGTTAACATAGAAACAGAAAAATAGAAGAAAATCGTTTGTAATTACATGCGTAGCTTATATTTTCTAGAGATCGGGGAAAAAGCCTTGATTGGATGTACCTACATGCAGATCAAACAGTTCTTTGTTTATATCGGTGAACAATCTGCATAATGGTATAATTAATTTTGTTTTTGATACATTTTTTCTCCCATTTTCTTGAATAGATTTCAGTTTCCCACAATTATCTTTCATTAGTGATTGTGACGTCCCCTCATTCAAAATAACTCAGGTTATCTTTTTCCTAATTCAATGATATTTAAGTTTGAGTAAGTTTACGACTAATATCTACAACCTCATATATATATAAGATTTAGCACCTGCAGGCCTAACAAAGTTAGCTGCCTCTAGTCCCCTGTATAGTTCTTTCTTTTTGCTTTCTCAGTTTTTCGTAGCCTTGCTACAACCCTGTATGCTCTAATATATAATGATGCACGACTAGGCATGTGTTCGAGAAAAGAAAATCTAAATATCTTTTGTAATATATGAACCTATATTGATGTTTTAGATGTTGGTAGTATAATTTTCGATAAACTTGAACAGACTTAAATCAGTTTAACTTAGCACAACCATATAGCGTACCTTTTTTAGAACGCGAAAATGAGGTAAACAAATACCATGTGTACCCTTTACTATCAATAGTAGAGAAGAGATTATGAACCTTCAACTCTAAAATGCAAATTCTTCTACTAAATGGATAGCTGCATCTGATACCTATTTTGCAAATGTTACCAGACTTGGGGTTAGCTACAAAGAGCATTTCTTTCTTGTCAAGCTTCATGCACTACCAACACAACCAAAAGTCCGAACTGATCGCAAGGGCGGCAATCCACTTATACAATTCAACACCCCCCCTCACGTGTGATGGGAGACAAGTCAACATGTGGAAAGACTCAGAGGTATAGCTCAAGAGGCATATAAGTGGACTCCGAGGGGGCAACAACAATTTTAGGATAAATTGCGAAAGCCAGGACTCGAACTCGAGACCCTGGCTCTGACACCATGTCAAGCTTCATGGACTAGCCAACGCAACCAAAAGTCCGAACTGATGGAAAGGTCTAGGCAATCCACTTATACAGTTAAACATTTCTTACCCTTCGGGTGGTCACAGGGAAGCTCTCTAATAGATCACTTAAGACAAAGGGAATTAACTACAGCACAGGACTTAAACTTAAGATGATATATATTTTCAAAATTTGAATGTATCTATATGCTTTCACTGTCTAGATACATCTGAATTTGGACAAATCTCAGACACTTTCGGTGGGACAGAGGTAGTATATAACTGTGTATACACTAACTAGTGTCTAGTTTTGGCGAAGTTTAGACTAGTTTCGTGGGATGGATGCAGTATAACTGATATATTGGACACTCGATTTGAACACATGAATGACCAATGTCCTTAGCTTACATAGTCGTATTTATACTGTGAGCATGAACGATGAACAATGCTGCTGTTTGAATATGGTTGCCAGTAACACCCTATTCGTCTCCATTTCTAATATTGCAGAAAACCGATGCTCCCGTTTGTAATCCCGCCACCGGTGGTGGATGATCAGCAGTACGCGTGGTTCCTCGCTCCATCTGCTGATGGCAAGCGATTGATGATCATCCTTACAGTAAACAAGATTGGGATTGCCAATGCTGAAGTACCTCCTGACATTCCCTATGCTGCTAATGGGCTTCAGCTACGGCAGTATCCTCCTGTTGCCACCTACGTCTTTGAGCTGGATCCCTTATCTACTGCACGTGCAGGGGACTTTCTTTGGAGGCAGGTTAACAGCCTCAGCGACCACTCTCTGTTCCTCGGACTCAATTACCCAATCATTGCCAACCTGAAGAAGCGTGAATCCAAAGCTCCTAATGGCACATTGGTTCCATTCATGAGGAAAAACTGCGTCTACACAGCATACCGGAATATTCGTTATAATCAATACCCTAAAATTTTGCGCTGCAACCTCCAGCCAGATGAAGGTGAGACTGTGGGAGTTATCAGCCTTCCCAAGGATGGTTGGGATAGTGTCCGACAAGCGGCTATGTGGTTTAAGCCTGATTTAAACATTGCCCGTTCGGTGTTACCTTTAAAAAAACAGTGACACACTTTTTTATTATGCTTGAAGTGTTGAGAAGTAGTACACTGTTTTTAGTATGTACTAGTTTGAATCAGTTTATTTGAACACTGCCCTGCTTTTGTATTTCGTGTTGCCTTCATATTATAACCCATGCATGGCTGTTTTAGGATTGACTTTATTTCAGCACTATAATTACAATGTGTGTACGTCCTTTATAATATAGCCACCTCTTGTTGATCATACTCATGAGAGGACCATTCCTATTTTTTCGCCGCTAAAGGGTAAAGTACATCCACTGGCACGGGGGTGTGTTCGGTTCCACCCCATCCCCAAACCGAACATGCATCAACTACGAGCAAGGAAGTAGATGTGCGACCTAGGTGACTGTGCGGACCCCACATGTGAACCAAAGAAAAAAACATGTCAATACGGAACTGATGTACATACGACAACTCCTATATGATATGCGTATGTACGATTGAGCATCTGGAGGTGTGCTGCCACCTGCTTCCTCACACGAAGGGTTGGATCTTGTGTTTCGTACACGGATCGGACTGAAATTGTCGTGTGCATAGCAAGGTTCATGTCAATAAGGCTGAGTTTGGCATCTAAGTCTAGGCAACAAATACTTTTGGGTTCCAACGGCCATCTACAAGGTATTTGCTATAGGCCTACTTGCTCCGGCTGTCGAAGCCCAATAACTACAAATGGGCCTTTCTGCTCATGCAATGTTGGCCCTTTTCTAAAGAACCACAGATCCTATGATTGGCAAAAAACAAAAACACGGAGATTCTACATAAAAGTTGTTTGTATTTATTTTGAATTATTGGGTTGCAATTTTTGAAACTGCTCATGGCCAATATGAAAATCCTTGATCGCTCCATACCCACATAGATCACGGTATTTTCAAAAATTCATAAAGTGGATTTGAAATTTAAAACATATCCTAATAATTCCATGATTTATTCTATTAACTTGCAAGATCTTGGAGCGAAATAGCTTGTATTAGTCTGCGAAAATAATACTGATAAACCTGTCGTTAACAAGAAATGAAGGTTTATCGTTCAGAGAGGATGCCATGTGGGACCCATGAGACAGTAGCGTCCTCAACGTTTCAAAGAAAAAGGCAAGTAGCCCGAAAATAGGGGTAAAAAATAAATCCTACAAAGGAGACATTTATAGTTCATAGAAGCTGACATGTGGGACCGATCTGCCAGCTGCATCCTCATCATTTCGAAGTCGGCAGGGATCAGAAGAAAAAGGCAAATAGCCAGAAATTAGGGGTCAAAAATAAATCCAAAAAGGAAACTTTTATTCTTCATAGAGGATGACATGTGGGACCGACCTGCCAGCAGCGTCCTCATCGTTTCAAAGGGCAGGGGATCAAAAGAAAAAAGGCAAGAAATTAGGGGTAAAAAATAAATCTAACAAAGGAAAGGTTTGTTGTTCACAGAGGCTGACATGTGGGACCCATGAGCCAGCGGCGACCTCAATTTCAAAGGCGGTATATGATCGAAAAGAAAAAGGCAAGTTAGCAAAAATCAGGGGGTAAAAAAATATAAGAAAAGAAACTTTATTGTACATAGAGGATGACATGCGGGTCCCATGAGCCAGCACCTTACTCAACGTTTCAGAGGCGGCATGAGATCAAAAGAAAAAGGAAACGACCAAATATCAGGAGCAAAAAATAATCCAAGAAAATAAACTTTTATTGTACATAGAGGATGACATATGGGTCCCACTTATACAAGCTCTTTCGCTCCAAGATCTTGCAAGTTGATTGTACATAGAGGATGACATGCGGGCCCCTTGTGTCAGCAGCTTAATCAACGTTTCCAAGGCGGCGGGGATCAAAAGAAAAAGGAAATAGCCAAAAATAAGAGGGTGAAAAAATCCAAGAAAAGAAACTTTTATAGTATAGAGGATGACATGTGGGTCCCATGAGCCAACAGCTTCCTCAACGAAAGAAAAAGGCAAGTGACCAAAAATAAGGGGGTAAAAAATCCAAGAAAAGAGACTTGATTGTACATAGAGGATGACATGCGGGTCCCATCTCAGCAGCTTACTCAACGTTTCCAAGGCGGGGGATCAAAAGAAAATGGAAATAGCTAAAGATCAGAGGGTGAAAAAAATCCAAGAAAACAAACTTTTATAGTACATAGAGGATGACATGCGGGTCCCATGAGCCAGCAGGTTCCGCAACATTTTCAAAGGCGGCATGAGATCGAAAGAAAAAGGCAAGTGACCAAAAATCGGAGGGTGAAAAATAATCGAAGAAAAGAAACTTTTATTGTACATAGAGGATGACATGCTGTCCCATTTTGCAGCAGAGGTCCCAACGTTTCAAATGCGGCTTGAGATCAAAAGAAAAAGAAAGTAGCCAGAAATTAGGGGGTAAAAAAACTCGAAGAAAAGAAAGTTGATTGTACATAGAGGATGACATGCGGGTCCCACGAGTTAGCAGCTTACTCAACGTTTCCAAGGCGGCAGGGGAAAAAAAAGCCAAAAATCAGAGAGTGAAAAAAACCCTAGAAAATAAACTTTTGTAGTACATAGAGGATGACATGCGGGTCCCATGAGCCAAGGTTCCTCAACGTTTCAAACGTGGCATGGGATCGAAAGAAAAAGGCAAGTGACCAAATATCGGGAGCCAAAAATAATCCAAGAAAAGAAACTTGATTGTACATAGAGGATGACATGCGGGTCCCATTTTGCAGGTCCCAACGTTTCAAATGCGGCTTGAGATCAAAAGAAAAAGAAAGTAGCCAGAAATTAGGGGGTCAAAAAACTCCAAGAAAGGAAAGCTTTATCGTTCATACAGGCTGACATGTGGGACCTATGAGCCAGCTTACTAAACGTTTCAAAGGTGGCAGGGGATCAAAAGAAAAAGGAAATAGCCAAAAATCGAGGGTGAAAAAAATCCAAGAAATCAAACTTTTATTGTACATAGAGGATGACATGCGGGTCCCATGAGCCAGATTCCTCAACGTTTCAAACGTGGCATGAGATCGAAAGAAAAAGGCAAGTGGCCAAATATCAGGAGCCAAAAATAATCCAAGAAAAGAAACTTTATTGTACATAGAGGATGACATGCGGGTCCCATTTTGCAGCAGCGGTCTCAACGTTTCCAAGGCGGCACAGGACCAAAAGAAAAATGAAGTAGCCAGAAATCAGGGGGTGAAAAAATCCAAGAAAAGAAAGATTTCAATTGGGCATCTGGACATCGGGCCTTCGAACTATCCTTCTGGCCCTTTTGATTCGTACAATTTCAGCCCACTCCCGAACATGAAAGTTCAGATTTTTCTCAAAAAAAAAAGGAATGTCCTATGCTTCGCAAAAACAAAAAACAAGGAGATTCAAGATATAAGTTGTAAAAATAAAGATTTAATTTATCCGTTTGCAATAGCTCAGAGCGAAATACACTGTTTATTGTCTGCAAAATAATCAAGATATCACATGTTTCTTGTACGGGGAGGCTGACATCAGGGACCCATGAGCCAGCAGCGTCGTCAACGTTTCAAAGGCAGGGGGTCGAAAATAAAAAAAACCAAAAATCAGTTGGTAAAAAAATCCAAGAAAAGAAAACATTTATCGTTCTGAGAGGATGACATGCGGGACCGATGAGGCAGCAGCATCCTCAAAGTTTCCAAGGCGGCAGGGGATCAAAAGAAAAGAAAAGGAAATAGCCAGAAATTAATTAGGGGTCAAAAATAAATCCACCAAAGGAAACTTTTATTGTTCATAGAGGATGACATGTGGGACCGACCTGTCAACAACGTCCTCATCGTTTCAAAGGGGCGGGGATCAAAAGGCAAATAGCCAGAAATTAGGGGTCAAAAATAACTCCAAGAAAGGAAACTTTTATTGTTCGTAGAGGATGACATGCGGGACCTATGAGCCAGCAGCTTACTCAACGTTTCAAAGGCGGCATGAGATCGAAAGAAAAAGGCAAGTGACGAAATATCAGGAGCCTAAAATTAATTCAAGAAAAGAAACTTGATTGTACATAGAGGATGACATGCGGGTCCCATGAGTAAGCAGCTTATTCAACGTTTCCAAGGCGGCAGGGCATCAAAAGAAAAAGGAAATAGCCAAAAATCAGAGAGTGAAAAAACCCTAGAAAATAAACTTTTATAGCACATAGAGGATGACATGCGGGTCCCATGAGCCAGCAGGTTCCTCAACGTTTCAAACGTGGCATGAGATCGAAAGAGAAAGGCAAGTGACCAAATATCAGGAGCCAAAAATAATCCAAGATTTATTGTACATAGAGGATGACATGTGGGTCCCATTTTGCAGCAGCGGTCTCAATGTTTGAAATGCGGCTTGAGATCAAAAGAAAAAGAAAGTAGCTAGTAATTAGGGGGTCAAAAAATCCAAGAAAAGAAAGTTGATGGACATAGAGGATGACATGCGGGTCCCTTGCCAGCACTTACTCAACGTTTCAAAGGGGGCAGGGGATCAAAAGAAAAAGGCAAGCCAAAAATTAGAGGGTGAAAAAAATCCAACAAAGGAAACTTTTATAGCACATAGAGGATGACATGCGGGTCCCATGAGCCAGCAGGTTCCTCAACGTTTCAAACTGTAACGACCCCGGATCTGGTAGGATCCAAAGTCCCTGTGATTAAACATGCTAGTCCCTGGATCATTAGCTAGCACTCACAGTCGATGAATTATCATGTAAAACACAAGTCTTTATTACACGATTCGAATAATCCAGAGTACAAATAATTACAACTTGCATAGCCAAAGGCTAGCTCAATACAACGGAAAACGAAATAACATCTTGGAGTCCCATCAATGCCACAGGCTCGTTGAGTGTAGACTCGCGACCTACGCATTCTCACAAGTCGTCGAATAACCTGCAACATGAAAGGTTGCAGCCACGAGAGTGGTCAATACTTTGAATGTATGGCAAATTACACCGAGAAGAGAAAATTGACTACATCTACATGCAAGGCAGACAAGAGGAGGCTTGAGTTTTATTTGCGTAAAGCCAATTTTTACTTAGTAAAGAGAGAAAATCTTTTACCCTACTTTGCAAAATTTTGATAAATAATATTGGCCGAGTGGAGCACATGGATATTACACACCAAGTGTCCAAATCAACCTAACACTTGGATATGACACACCAAGTCCCAAACACTTGGATATTACACACCAAGTCCCGAGCACTTGGATATTACACACCAAGGCTCCAAAACCCACCTATGAACGATATTACACACGCCATAGGGTTTTGAAAACTCCTTTGAAAAGAGAGAGGAAATCATTCAGAGGTTCCATCCTTCAGATGCTCAAATTGTCCTTTTACCGTGGACACGGCTGATCGATCAGGTTAACACTCTCGAGAGGTTGCGCTCTTTACCCACAATTCACAACCAAGCCTTTTTGCCAAAATTCTTCATCTTCATTAAGGCCAGGACAAGGTCACTACGAAGCTTTTCCTTAGCAGCCCCTCTACCTTCCGGATCCGCCCGTGCCCAAAATTCCTCCCAATGGCGGTACCCAGGCGAGGTTTCCCACTAAGTAGTTAACCAAGACAGAGCCCATATTGTATTGTGGTTGCACTGGAAGCTTCTGACATCTGGAACATGGCAGACTTCTTTGATCCTGGGCGGCAGTCCTCCACCAATCTCACACTCGTTGTCCCGTCAAAACCATTCCGCCCAGAAGAAAACTTAATTTTATTTTGAAGGAGACTTTTGGGAGAAAAGTTGCGCTCACAAACAGAGCTCAAGTACTTAGAAAATTTTGTTGTTTCGAACCCCTTTCGATATTTATATAGCACAAGCGTAGCACTTAGAAAAAAATTGGAGATTCCTATGGCCATGGTATCAAGTGGAAATATTTCTAAGTAATACTTCTACTCATGGCAATCTACAAAATAGCACGCGAACTTGTAAAATATTTACAAAGTAAAATCTACCAAAACATCCTACACATGCATACTAATCATTTGAAGGAAAAAGACATGCATTGTAGAAAATTTGGGACAACATGAACAAAGGTGTAACTTGCCTTAGTAATATTTGATGATGATTTCTTCTTCGTGTACTTTTCCGCACTCCGAATAAATCTAACGCATAGAAAAATTACACGCAATAAACAACCATTGCAAAAAAAGAGCCAAATAAAACCCATAATCATGTAAAACAAAGAAAAATACAAAATAATATTAAATAATATATTTATTTCGTGTTACGTAGTTATGTTTGATCAAAGGAGGTTATATATGATCACAAGTATCAATTTGCAAAAGGAATTAATATAATAGGATTTATATAACTCCTAATATGTTCAAGTTAAGGTTTAAGCACTTTAATATTACATGCTGGCAGATTAATTACTTATATTTTCTAAATTTCAACACCAAAGTGTAGATAATAAAATTATAAAACTAACGCAAAAAGAATCGATGAAAACGGAGTTACAGATATTTAACTATGTTTTTTCAAAGTATTCAGATTTCGTTGTTTTTTTACGCACGGACGTGGCGCGTCTCGGAGCATCCGATCTTGATCAGACGGATGTGGCGCTTCTCGGCTTCAGCTTCGGCTGGACTTCGGCTGGCGGCTTGGCTCGGCTTCAGCTTGGCTCGGCTTCGGCGGCTCCGGCGACACGAGTGAACGGACAGAGTAACGTGCTAATATACTAAATCAAATTTTTAACTGATAAATTTAAAAATTCTGTAATTTGCAAAATTTGTATCAGCGGGTAGCGAATTTAATTACGAATTCATCGCAAGAACCAGCATCTAACAATAAGGTTCAGATTTAAAGTTACGAATTTTTGAAGTCTAACTTGTAACATGAGCTAGCAGTTTTTGAACTGATCCGATCCATCAATTACATGCGCAAAAAAAAAGTAACAGATTTGAAAATTCTATAATTAGAAAATTTTACATCAGCAGATAGAGAATTTAACCACGAAACTAATGTAAAAGAAATTGACTAAAACGAAGATCTAAATTTAAAGTTATGATTTTTCAAAGTTTTGCCGTGAGCTAGCTCTACACTACAACTGATCGATTGGATCGATCGTAGCATACGTGAGAATAAAAGATCGATTGGATCGATCGTAGCATACGTGACAATAAAATAAAACGTTGTAGGAGGATGTATATCCTACTGTGCTACCGTGCTGAGGAGCGTTACCATGTGATGGTTGTGGGCGACGAAGGAGATGGTCGCAGCGGTCGGGTGGGGATGGCCACGTGGGTGTGCTGGCCTCGGGCTCTGAAGAGGCGACGGTGTGCGGGTCGACGAGATAATCTTCTCCCCTTCGTCAGCGTTCTCCTAGTCCCGAACGACGTCAATCTTTGGCTGGAAGCTACGAACTGCGGGGAACTCCAACGTCTTAGTCTGCTCGTTTCCGGGGTCCTGCGTGCGGGAAAAAGAGGTGAGGAGAATGCGGTCGACGATCTAGAAAGGTTAGAAAGAAGAGGGGAGGCAGGGAGGTCCTGGAACCTCGACTTCACGACGGTGGAACTCCGGCGAGATCGGAACGAGCTCTCTGGTGGTCTAGGGATTGCGATTTTTAGGAAAACGGAGAGAGGCCAATTCGGGAGTATATATGGAGGAGTTTTCGTGCTGTAGGGGGCAAGGATTCGAACGGAATCGGGGCGAAAATCTGGGGATTTTCGAGTCGGTTTGAGAGTCTCGTATTGATGTTGAACTCAGTGCAGGAGGTTGAAGATGATACGCGGGCCCAGCTGTCAGCGTTGGGGGAAAAAGAAAAGAAAAGAAGAGATAGGGAGCTGGTCTCCGCTGCCTAGCTGGCGGGCCTGGCCGATCGGTCGCGCGCGTGCGCGTGCGCGGAGGACGGTGGCTCTGTTTGGTAAGTGTGATTCGATCGTTCCTTTTCTTTTCCTTTTTTTTTTCTTTTCCTTCTTATATATATGTTTCTTAACTCTAAATTTGATCAAACGAAATTGTTAAATTTTAATAATTCAAAAATAGTAATTTAAGATAATTATGAACATATTTCATGTTTAATGTGTACAAAAATAAATTTATGCATTTTGGCCCATATGGCTATTTATGTATTATTTCTAATTATAATTTCCGGGTTTTAATTTAATCAATCACTCAATCAATTCAAACAAACGCAAACATACACGAAATACAATAAATCATTTTTAAATGAGATTTAAAATATAAAGTAAATCGAAAAATAATCATGATGAAGTCATATTATCATCTCTCTTGATTTTTCCAAAATACAGAATGTTACTTACATGCAAATAACACCGAACATAAGCTTCTCCAAAACTTTACTTTTAATTGGAAATGTCATATTATTTCCGAAAATATTTATCCAAGAATTTAAATAATAATCAAACGGGCATATCAAACATTAATCCACCATAATTTGGGAAAGTCATTTTATTCCCTCTCTTTATATATTTAGCATGGTTGGGTAAAGATTTTATATGTCACACAAATTCAACAACTTGGGTAGTCATGTTAATCCACTCATATAAACAAAAGAAAAATAAAGCAAGGTTGGGGAAATTCAAACAACTCGTAAAAAATAAAAATTTATTTTTATTCATGATTTCACTCAAAGTCAAACAATTCAATCAACTTAATTAAATAATTTTAACATTCCAAAATTAGGAAATTTTTGGGATGTTACAGACTACCACCCTTAAAAGGAATCTCGTCCTCGAGATTCGAGAAGGCTAGAAAGAAAGAAAGGGTTCAGGGAGAAACTAGGCTGCTACCACCCTTAAAAGGAAGTCGCTTAGGGTATGCTAGAATTTTGCTCCATCGTTTGAAGTTCTTCAATCATCTATCTTTTAGCACGCCCTGATGTCATCATCTTGTGTCGTTGAAGTATGAATGGCAAAGTGAAACCGTCCAAGGTCTACATGCAGTATTTTGAGATTATTCCTTTGTGTTGGTCGTTGAATATTGCATGCATCTCCCGCCATGTTGAAGTGTTTCTCTGCTAAATGTTGATCAACACGGTAGACTATATCGGGTGCATCCATATTGCCGGCATTTGATTCGTGAATATGTCTTGAATCCATTTTCCAGATCTCCAAGACATCCCCATCATTTTTCAATGTTAAAAGGTTTAAGATAGGGGAGAGTAGACTATAGAAAGAAGAGAGAAAGATACATTGGTACCCCCTACAAACAAATTTATTTTGAAAAAAATATATTTGTTGTTGTCAACAAAACAATAAAAATGACAATACATAAATCATCGCACCTACGTTGTACCGTAGTCTATCTAGGTTTGGTTCCTATAGGCAAATTGAAAGCTTCGCAGTCTTCATAGTCTTGAGAAGTGTGTTTGTAGTGTTCTAGTCTTCTGAATCTTCATAGTACTTCAAGATCTTCGAAGTATTGAGTAGACTATCGTTGAAGCATCATTGGTGGGAAAATTGTTGATCTGACTTGGTGTAAGATATCATCTTGAGTAGTCTCTTGAAGTGGGTATGGATCAACTATTACTTTTGAAAAGAGAAGAGATTAGAAAATGTTCATACTCTCAAGATAGAAGATGAGTAGTACTAGAGTATTTCATAAATTACTTAAAAATTATTAGTCCTAATATTTTCCATGGCTAAGGTCACGTCCTACAGTCAACATGTGCTCTGATACCATCTGTAACAACCCCGGATCTGGTAGGATCCAAAGTCCCTGTGATTAAACATGCTAGTCCCTGGATCATTAGCTAGCACTCACAGTCGATGAATTATCATGTAAAACACAAGTCTTTATTACACGATTCGAGTAATCCAGAGTACAAATAATTACAACTTGCATAGCCAAAGGCTAGCTCAATACAACGGAAAACGAAATAACATCTTGGAGTCCCATCAATGCCACAGGCTCGTTGAGTGTAGACTCGCGACCTACGCATTCTCACAAGTCGTCGAATAACCTGCAACATGAAAGGTTGCAGCCACGAGAGTGGTCAATACTTTGAATGTATGGCAAATTACACCGAGAAGAGAAAATTGACTACATCTACATGCAAGGCAGACAAGAGGAGGCTTGAGTTTTATTTGCGTAAAGCCAATTTTTACTTAGTAAAGAGAGAAAATCTTTTACCCTACTTTGCAAAATTTTGATAAATAATATTGGCCGAGTGGAGCACATGGATATTACACACCAAGTGTCCAAATCAACCTAACACTTGGATATGACACACCAAGTCCCAAACACTTGGATATTACACACCAAGTCCCGAGCACTTGGATATTACACACCAAGGCTCCAAAACCCACCTATGAACGATATTACACACGCCATAGGGTTTTGAAAACTCCTTTGAAAAGAGAGAGGAAATCATTCAGAGGTTCCATCCTTCAGATGCTCAAATTGTCCTTTTACCGTGGACACGGCTGATCGATCAGGTTAACACTCTCGAGAGGTTGCGCTCTTTACCCACAATTCACAACCAAGCCTTTTTGCCAAAATTCTTCATCTTCATTAAGGCCAGGACAAGGTCACAACGAAGCTTTTCCTTAGCAGCCCCTCTACCTTCCGGATCCGCCCGTGCCCAAAATTCCTCCCAATGGCGGTACCCAGGCGAGGTTTCCCACTAAGTACTTAACCAAGACAGAGCCCATATTGTATTGTGGCTGCACTGGAAGCTTCTGACATCTGGAACATGGCAGACTTCTTTGATCCTGGGCGGCAGTCCTCCACCAATCTCACACTCGTTGTCCCGTCAAAACCATTCCGCCCAGAAGAAACTTAATTTTATTTTGAAGGAGACTTTTGGGAGAAAAGTTGCGCTCACAAACAGAGCTCAAGTACTTAGAAAATTTTGTTGTTTCGAACCCCTTTCGATATTTATATAGCACAAGCGTAGCACTTAGAAAAAAATTGGAGATTCCTATGGCCATGGTATCAAGTGGAAATATTTCTAAGTAATACTTCTACTCATGGCAATCTACAAAATAGCACACGAACTTGTAAAATATTTACAAAGTAAAATCTACCAAAACATCCTACACATGCATACTAATCATTTGAAGCATACTAATCATTTGAAGGAAAAAGACATGCATTGTAGAAAACTTGGGACAACATGAACAAAGGTGTAACTTGCCTTAGTAATATTTGATGATGATTTCTTCTTCGTGTACTTTTCCGCACTCCGAATAAATCTAACGCATAGAAAAATTACACGCAATAAACAACCATTGCAAAAAAAGAGCCAAATAAAACCCATAATCATGTAAAACAAAGAAAAATACAAAATAATATTAAATAATATATTTATTTCGTGTTACGTAGTTATGTTTGATCAAAGGAGGTTATATATGATCACAAGTATCAATTTGCAAAAGGAATTAATATAATAGGATTTATATAACTCCTAATATGTTCAAGTTAAGGTTTAAGCACTTTAATATTACATGCTGACAGATTAATTACTTATATTTTCTAAATTTCCACACCAAAGTGTAGATAATAAAATTATAAAACTAACGCAAAAAGAATCGATGAAAACGGAGTTACAGATATTTAACTATGTTTTTTCAAAGTATTCAGATTTCGTTGTTTTTTTACGCACGGACGTGGCGCGTCTCGGAGCATCCGATCTTGATCAGACGGATGTGGCGCTTCTCGGCTTCAGCTTCGGCTGGATTTCGGCTGGCGGCTTGGCTCGGCTTCAGCTTGGCTCGGCTTCGGCGGCTCCGGCGACACGAGTGAACGGACAGAGTAACGTGCTAATATACTAAATCAAATTTTTAACTGATAAATTTAAAAATTCTGTAATTTGCAAAATTTGTATCAGCGGGTAGCGAATTTAATTACGAATTCATCGCAAGAACCAACATCTAACAATAAGGTTGAGATTTAAAGTTACGAATTTTTGAAGTCTAACTTGTAACATGAGCTAGCAGTTTTTGAACTGATCCGATCCATCAATTACATGCGCAAAAAAAAAGTAACAGATTTGAAAATTCTATAATTAGAAAATTTTACATCAGCAGATAGAGAATTTAACCACGAAACTAATGTAAAAGAAATTGACTAAAACGAAGATCTAAATTTAAAGTTATGATTTTTCAAAGTTTTGCCGTGAGCTAGCTCTACACTACAACTGATCGATTGGATCGATCGTAGCATACGTGAGAATAAAAGATCGATTGGATCGATCGTAGCATACGTGACAATAAAATAAAACGTTGTAGGAGGATGTATATCCTACTGTGCTACCGTGCTGAGGAGCGTTACCATGTGATGGTTGTGGGCGACGAAGGAGATGGTCGCAGCGGTTGGGTGGGGATGGCCACGTGGGTGTGCTGGCCTCGGGCTCTGAAGAGGCGACGGTGTGCGGGTCGACGAGATAATCTTCTCCCCTTCGTCAGCGCTCTCCTAGTCCCGAACGACGTCAATCTTTGGCTGGAAGCTACGAACTCCGGGGAACTCCAACGTCTTAGTCTGCTCGTTTCCGGGGTCCTGCGTGCGGGAAAAAGAGGTGAGGAGAATGCGGTCGACGATCTAGAAAGGTTAGAAAGAAGAGGGGAGGCAGGGAGGTCCTGGAACCTCGACTTCACGACGGTGGAACTCCGGCGAGATCGGAACGAGCTCTCTGGTGGTCTAGGGATTGCGATTTTTAGGAAAACGGAGAGAGGCCAATTCGGGAGTATATATGGAGGAGTTTTCGTGCTGTAGGGGGCAAGGATTCGAACGGAATCAGGGCGAAAATCTGGGGATTTTCGAGTCGGTTTGAGAGTCTCGTATTGATGTTGAACTCAGTGCAGGAGGTTGAAGATGATACGCGGGCCCAGCTGTCAGCGTTGGGGGAAAAAGAAAAGAAAAGAAGAGATAGGGAGCTGGTCTCCGCTGCCTAGCTGGCGGGCCTGGCCGATCGGTCGCGCGCGTGCGCGTGCGCGGAGGACGGTGGCTCTGTTTGGTAAGTGTGATTCGATCGTTCCTTTTCTTTTCCTTTTTTTTTTCTTTTCCTTCTTATATATATGTTTCTTAACTCTAAATTTGATCAAACGAAATTGTTAAATTTTAATAATTCAAAAATAGTAATTTAAGATAATTATGAACATATTTCATGTTTAATGTGTACAAAAATAAATTTATGCATTTTGGCCCATATGGCTATTTATGTATTATTTCTAATTATAATTTCCGGGTTTTAATTTAATCAATCACTCAATCAATTCAAACAAACGCAAACATACACGAAATACAATAAATCATTTTTAAATGAGATTTAAAATATAAAGTAAATCGAAAAGTAATCATGATGAAGTCATATTATCATCTCTCTTGATTTTTCCAAAATACAGAATGTTACTTAGATGCAAATAACACCGAACATAAGCTTCTCCAAAACTTTACTTTTAATTGGAAATGTCATATTATTTCCGAAAATATTTATCCAAGAATTTAAATAATAATCAAACGGGCATATCAAACATTAATCCACCATAATTTGGGAAAGACATTTTATTCCCTCTCTTTATATATTTAGCATGGTTGGGTAAAGATTTTATATGTCACACAAATTCAACAACTTGGGTAGTCATGTTAATCCACTCATATAAACAAAAGAAAAATAAAGCAAGGTTGGGGAAATTCAAACAACTCGTAAAAAATAAAAATTTATTTTTATTCATGATTTCACTCAAAGTCAAACAATTCAATCAACTTAATTAAATAATTTTAACATTCCAAAATTAGGAAATTTTTGGGATGTTACAGACTACCACCCTTAAAAGGAATCTCGTCCTCGAGATTCGAGAAGGCTAGAAAGAAAGAAAGGGTTCAGGGAGAAACTAGGCTGCTACCACCCTTAAAAGGAAGTCGCTTAGGGTATGCTAGAATTTTGCTCCATCGTTTGAAGTTCTTCAATCATCTATCTTTTAGCACGCCCTGATGTCATCATCTTGTGTCGTTGAAGTATGAATGGCAAAGTGAAACCGTCCAAGGTCTACATGCAGTATTTTGAGATTATTCCTTTGTGTTGGTCGTTGAATATTGCATGCATCTCCCGCCATGTTGAAGTGTTTCTCTGCTAAATGTTGATCAACACGGTAGACTATATCGGGTGCATCCATATTGCCGGCATTTGATTCGTGAATATGTCTTGAATCCATTTTCCAGATCTCCAAGACATCCCCATCATTTTTCAATGTTAAAAGGTTTAAGATAGGGGAGAGTAGACTATAGAAAGAAGAGAGAAAGATACATTGGTACCCCCTACAAACAAATTTATTTTGAAAAAAATATATTTGTTGTTGTCAACAAAACAATAAAAATGACAATACATAAATCATCGCACCTACGTTGTACCGTAGTCTATCTAGGTTTGGTTCCTAATAGGCAAATTGAAAGCTTCGCAGTCTTCATAGTCTTGAGAAGTGTGTTTGTAGTGTTCTAGTCTTCTGAATCTTCATAGTACTTCAAGATCTTCGAAGTATTGAGTAGACTATCGTTGAAGCATCATTGGCGGGAAAATTGTTGATCTGACTTGGTGTAAGATATCATCTTGAGTAGTCTCTTGAAGTGGGTATGGATCAACTATTACTTTTGAAAAGAGAAGAGATTAGAAAATGTTCATACTCTCAAGATAGAAGATGAGTAGTACTAGAGTATTTCATAAATTACTTAAAAATTATTAGTCCTAATATTTTCCATGGCTAAGGTCACGTCCTACAGTCAACATGTGCTCTGAT